>CM040239.1:69083499-69210638 GCA_022545495.1 Chrysanthemum lavandulifolium | reverse complement strand
CGTTTCCTGTTTGGTTCAAACAAATTTTTACCTATTTGATCCAAATGAGATGCATATAACCCAAATAGACTCATTTATGAACAAACGGGTTGAAACTTATAAATCTAAGTGGTTGTTAAAACGTGAGTTTTAAAAAGTTATCATGTGATACTGGATACTCGGCATCTGATATGTTGTCATATAGTAGTCACTTTGATAATCATCTTTGTTGACCAAAATGATTACCACTTAAAGTCATTGTAATTATATAATCACTTTCGAAAGCACATTCAAACACCCAAAATATGTTCATTTCAACAAACCTGCTACAACACCACGTAACCCACTCAGGCAAATGCTCCTTAGATCAACGATGTAGGAAACCCGCTGGCGAAGACTTTTTTCGACTAAAGGCCGTGAACACGACACTAAGGTTATTCAAACTAGCATCATACCTTATTAATGCAATGTATATTTCCCTTCAATCCTACTCCGCCATGTCAAATTCTTTACTGACTCCATAGAACTAATATCATTCCCAACATGTTCTTTTTCGATCCCACTTATTCTTAAAGCTAATTGGAAACAGGTATCAATTGAGCATGATTACTTGTTATCGTCGCAGAATTGGAGAGTCTTCTATCCTACACCAGCTCCACTAACTATGACCTTTGCACGTGAAGCTTTGATCACCTCTTCAAACTTTGCTTCTTCAAGCTGTTGTGAATCAAGTAGAATATATTTATGGTCTTAATATTCACATTCAATAGTAGTTTGCCATTTTAACTATTTTCAACTACAAGGGTATAAGTGTATAATATACTCCAAATGCTGATGAAGAGAGATTAATAAGAATAGAAACTTGTCAAACAATATAATTAAGAATACTGTAAAGTAAAATAAATATGAAGAATATGGATACCTTAGATAAAAGTTTTGCAAGATACACTGAACCCATTTTAGGTGCTAGGTGTCCATAGATAGGACTAGATTCAAAATATTGCTGCTCCTTTCGTCGACCAGCAATCATGTCAACATTCTTGTTGATATCAGCTTGTGAACGATTTACAATTCCAACCCATGGATGCTGAAGCCTATAGGATCTTCCCTCGAGAACCTGTCATTTTGTAATAAATAAGGTCTATCCTTGATAGTAGGACCTAGCAATTGTACCTTATGAAATTTGGCGTGCATGAACAGTTAATGATATTTGGCGTGCATGAACAGTTTGAATAAAGGTGATTTTTGTTGTTCACTCAAATCAAGCCTTTTGGTAAACTATTTTCATTGCAATTTAAGAAAATGCCATAACCAATAAAATCATACAAATGATGAACTTATACGGAATTTTATTGTAAAGATACTTTTATGATTTGATTACGGTCGGGTTATTACAGAAAAATCGGTACTAATCTACTACAACTATAAGAAATGGTGTGTCCATAATAAGTAACTTTAAAATTCAACACGAAAGAGACAAAACTTGGCTTACCTCAGTCTCAATAAAATTACTAGTCCATTTGTAAACTTAATATGAACCAACATCAAGTTACTTTTTACAATCAGTATGTATTGCAAAATTTATCTTACCCGTTATGCTGACCGTCAATCTGCGCTTATTGGCCACATGTTTAGGATGTTAACGAGATTTGAGGCCGGTAACATAGGGAGCAGCACCTTGAGATGTCTTCACATAGCTCACGCAGTCACCATAGTGCATTGTAAATAACGTGGTCTGGTAACGGGTCAGCTGAATACACTTCCTCACCGATTCTGTTATGGTGCCATTGTATCCAGCTTTACGTATCAGAGAGTCAATGGCTTCTATAACTGTCCATCCTAATATAAAAGTTGCAAAGAGTAGATATTCCGTTTTAGCAATTGGAGTTGTGAAACGTGGAAAGATGTGCTGGTTCTACCCCACTTATTTCAAGATATGCGAGATGAAGTTTAATAAAAGATAACAAACCTCGTTCATATCTTGTGCCATGTTTTTCAATGTGTCTAAACCTTCAGATATCACATCCAGGCCTTGATCCTATACAAGATAGAAACATATAGAAACGTGATGAATGTCAGTGGAAGTATTTTATAGAGGCGGCCTATTCAACAAATACACTTGTGAATGGGTCAATTTGTGTTATGTTTCATATATTACACATCAACGGGTAATACTAAATGAGCTTAAGAGTTACCTAAGAAGGTGTCAAAACGGTCGAAAGTCGCCCAAAATGTATTTAATTCAAATGAGTTACTAAATCATTTTATAGAAGTGCAATTAGGTTATCACTGAAGTGATACAACTTTTGTGATCATATTTTACACTATAACTATTCATCTTTTAAAGCCTTTTGGATTTAAGGTAAACCTGACTCAACATGTTATTTCAACCAGCACAAAATTACCTGTTTATACCGGACCCATTTTTACCTGTTACCCAACCAACCAATTTTTCCACCTCTAGTGTTTTAATAACTAGAACAGAGAATACAAGAACATGCCTGCTTCATTTTTCTCATTTCAAACTCACTCCTGAACTGGCTTGACTCTTCACTTTGCTGGAAGTAATCATCATCAAATCGTCCATCTATGAAATACATGGATCAATAGAAAGTCAAAATAAGGGTACAAACAAACATACCACCACATAATCAAACAATGATATTCACTAATGAAACAGAACCATGGTATCAATATAGGCTAGCGGTGGTAACCGATAAGCCTAGCAAAGGAAACGACAAGCTAGCAAAGTGGTAACCGATAACTTAGCAAAGGAAACGAGTAGCCTAGCGCTTGTTACCAATCACAAGCGATAGCGAAATACCTCATTGGTCTACAAACTATCTTAATTATATTCTAAGCGCATCTAAAACATTATCCACCATTTGTCGATTTATGAATATTGAAAGAAACCATGGTCCCGAGACCCATGCTATCTGGACTCCTAGGTTAACTACATCATATGATCACGACACATCGAAACTAGAAATTTATAATGTGCGATGCGAAATAAAGATTATGTATAAAATGAACCAAATTTAGGAAACGAGCTTTGTTGGTCCATGTTATAGTGAGTCGACAAGAAAAATCCTTGACCACCTAAATGAAAAGCTCGAGAATAGACTCTTCCGGCGGAAAAGATTTGCACATTCTTCACGCTTAAGATCTAAGTAAACCACACCTTGCTAACGTGGCGCTCAAATTCCACGACTTTAACGGGTCGATACTTGTAAGCGCTTCGATGAATCGGCGGTTTGATTGGGTGAGGTGGCGTCGGGTGGCGTGCCGTCGTGTGGTGGTTAATCGAATCGGCGGTTTGATTTGAGTTAATATGTATCTCATTAATTTTGGAAGCGTCAACAGGAGGCAGTTATGTAAGTGGTGAGTCTGTAAATTTTTTAATTGAAAATGTAAAATGACGAAATTATCCTTGTGTATAAATACAAGTTGCTCAAAAATATAAAGTTGCCCAAAAATAATACAAGTCTTAAAAACAATACCTTCAATACATGACATATACTTTCAAAATACGACTTGTGTCATAAGTTGTTTGACACATGGCAACCCCTACGTTGGGTCCAAAAATCGCAAACCGGTCTAGTTTCAAATGTCAAATGTCTGGAAAGGGTTCAGAAAGTGACGCATGTATAAATCGGTCTTGCCCAAAATAATATGCACATCTATTTGTTAATTTTCCTAATATTTATTACGATGGTACACTAAAGTGTTAAGGTACCATCTCAATTATTCAAAAATTTCATCTTTTTCTTTTCAAAATCATTTTCCTTCTTTTCTTTATATGATATAGTTTTTTAATGAACAACTTTTAAATTTTTTTTCATTTAAATAATGATGAACAAAGATTTAACATGTAACAAGTGTCCATGAAAATTCACGCCTAACAAGCGCTCCAAAACACTAGATTTACTACTACTTTGACTACCCACAACTGCTACTTGAGGTAATTCGATAGTAGATGACATGATGATGTCTAAATACTCATTTTTATCTTGTTAGAATGCCAAAACATCCGAAAACACTCGTAAACACATCAAATGATGAAAATATCACAAACAAGTGTTTTATATGTTTTAAATGCAAAACATCAAATATCATGAAAAACGTATCAAGTTTGCATAATTGGCGCTTTTAGTCCCCAAGTTTCAAAAGTTGTCAAAATTAGTCCTCGGTAATTCAAAAACTTGTAGAATATCATTTAAGGTCCATGAGATTCAAAAGTTGTCAAAACAAACCTTTAAAGTTCAAAAATCACAAAATGACAACTTTAGTCCCTAAACTTTGAAAATTGTCAAATATAGTCCTTGGTTAATTTAAAAGTGAAAATTATCAAATATTAACCTTGTACTATTTATAAATGACAAGAATGGTCCTTATGATAAACTTTGGAGAAATTACATGTTTGGTCCTCAAGTTTCAAACTTGACAGTTTTGGTCCCCTGGATTTACAAAATGGAAAATAATCAATATTGGTCCTTGTGCTATTCACATATGGCAGGAATGGTCCTTGTGAGAGCTTTGAAAACTTGTCAATGTCGATCCTTGAAGTTTGGCGATTACAATTATGGTCCTTGTGATTATTAAAGTTACAAACCAAACCGGACCTTTCTATTATTAATATCCAAGCCCAATCCAGCCCAAATAGCCCATGACCCAAGCCCAACTTTTAAAGCAGATAAAACCGCCACCACTGTAGCTTCTCTCTCACCTCTGCATCCCAATACCGGTGGTATTTACCACTGCTTTCCACCTTTTCACCTCCACCTCACCATCTCCTTTGCTACCCACTCCCTTCCACCTCCACATCAAACCAAACCCCATTAATGCGAAAACCTACTCTTTGAAATTTGGCGCCAAAATCGACATTTGTCAAATCGATGATCTGGACTAAATCAATGGTTCAGGATAGGTGGGATTTGTTCGGAGAGGTCGACAAAGGACTAAAAAGATCTTTATATATCAAGTGGGAAGCAATGTTGTAATCTATCTAGTATAATTTTAAATCTTAATGTCGTTTTTAGCTTAAGTTTTAATTCAGTGTTTGTTTAAGCTTTAAGCTTTGTATTTCAAGTTATTTAAGTGAAATAAAACCTTTGTTAACATCAATTTCAAGATCAAGTCAAGTTCTGTTTTCAAGTTATGTAACTTTTCAAGTTTAAAAATCTCAATATGGTGAAATGTTGTTAATTAGTTGTTACTCGACTCATAAGCCCACATAAGCTCCTAAGATAGCTTATTAAAGCTATTAGATACCTTAAAAAGCGTTTAGTAGCCAAAACACAAAAATTCATAAAAATACCAAATAAATAGTTTAAAAATAAAAAGCCATGGTAAAAGGTACAAGAAAATTTGGAGAAAGGTTGATATTGGATGGCCTTGGGATTAGTGCTTCATGGGAAGCTATAGGTTGTGTTTGTGTGCCTTGATTTTCGCTTTTATGCTTGGAACCCAATTTGTAAGCTAAATTCTCAATTTGGTAATTACTATTTTAGTCATTAATTAGCTTGAATCTTTGTAGGTTTATGTTTCTCGATATAGTTAAGCATTTTAAGCTTTAAACAGTTAGCTTGTTTTCCTTAATTTGTAGTCACTATAAATCTTGTTTTAAACAAGTTAATTTAGCCTATGTGTAATTCTTTAGGTTTGAATTATTGTTGCTTAATTAGTCCTAATAAATGATAATATAAAGTTAGAAATCAAATGCATGGTTCGATTCTGTGAAACTCTTTGAAAGTCACAAGCTCGGTTTGATAAAGTGGTGTTTGGTTTTAATTTATTAACCGAGTTCTTGGTGTTCAAGACAGTATACTTGGTTGTTATCTGTCACAATAGTTCTAAATAACTCATAGAAGCAAAATCCGGTCCTCATATAAGCAAAAGTCAAAATTCCATTTAATCACCTCTTTTCTAGTTCATTGTTGGATTTGTAAGTTCTATGATCATGGTTTTGTGTTAAAAGTTGTTTATCTAGCTCAAATTAGTCTTATTACACCTTAATATATCATAATTAATCAAGAGGATAGAATCAAAGTTCAAATAGGTCAAACCTTTATTTTCTTAAAAAGTCAACAAGTGCCCGTGTACGCTTTTAGCTGATTTTTCCTCAGCTTGTAAAAAGCTTATTAGTTGGTCAAATTTTGAGTACTTTGGTTTTTTGTGTAGCTAACCTAGCTGTCTCATTGATCCAAGCTTAAAATTGTACTTTGTAGCTTGTTAGAGCGTACGCAACAAGCTTTTAGTTTGTCCCATGTCTAAGTAAACCGCATAAGCGATGATCGACACCATTTTCACAAGCTCACCAAAAGCTCTATAGTTGTCTATATCTTGTGAAACTTGGTTCTTTGGATAGTTAACCAAACCATCTTAAGGTTCCAAGTTTAATATTTCACTTGGAAGCTTTTAAATAATCGCAAGTGGTTTCTATTTTTGTCCAAAACTCAAACATTCATAGTATTGATCGGTGGTTTTCAATTCTTCATAAGCTTCTCACAAGCTATCTAGTGAACCAAACAATGAGTGATTTAGCTTTTTGAACAGCTTAACTGGTCCCTAGCTTATTCAAACATTTGTTTTCAATTTATAGCTTATCTCAGTGCTTAATTTTTAGCTCATAGGTGCCTAGCAAATTACACAGTGTCCTGTGCCAACAGTTACACCAGTGCTTATTTGAGCTTATTCAGAGCTTATTTGTCAATCCTTAAGCTTAATCGGTTTCATATTAGCTTATTACCATTATTTAGCTTATTTCCATTCTCATTTTGCTTATTTAGTAGCTTATAAGCCATTTGGCTTCGAATCTTTAGCTTATTTCCATTTTCTAGCCAATGTTGAGATTTTAAGCTTTCAGAGCTTATTAGTACTTTTCATTAAAAGTCTTAGTTGTATAAAGTGCTTATTTCATAGTGCTTAATAGTTAGCAAAAGAAAAATCAAAAATAAAATAAAGTGTAAAAAGGTTGTGTGTTAGATTCGAACCTAGGTTCCATTGGTGACAAGTTCACCGCATAACCCACCTAGGCTAGCTCACTTATCAGTTATCCTTTGCACATTTTATTTCTTATAGTGGTAAACATTTTAGCTTATTTAAATAAGGTTATACAAGCTAATTAGCTTATTTGTAGCTTATTTAAGCTAGCTTTTTCCTCTTTTGCAATTTTCTTACCTTTGTATTATTAATAAGTATTTTATAAAAAAGTTTCAGATTTTTCCATCACTGTTTAGTATTTTTCTTTATTTTAAATAGTTTTTAATCCTTTTTAAATAGCTTTTAATACTAATAAATTAAAAAGCTTAAAAAATATGTTTTCAATTTTATAGATTAAGATAAATATAAAAGTCATAAAAAGTATTTTTCCATAATTTTCTTGGTTTAAATAGTATTTTTAGAATTTTAATTAGTTTTAAATAGTATTAAATTAATAATAAATACATATAAAGTCTAAAAATATATTTTCAGTTTTAAAATAAGTTTTATCATATTTTAGATTTTCCAAGTTATAATTTCATTTTTCTAGGTTAATTTTGTATTTTCTTGTATTTTAGTGCATTTTAAATACTTAATAAATAGTTTTTAATTAATAATAATTAAATAAATAGTTGTAAAAATAATTTTCTTTTTCTAATAATTTTCTTTTATTGTTAGGATTATAAAAATATCATTTTCATATTTGTAGGCCTTTTATTTCTTTAAAACTCACGTTTTATTTTGTACGTTTACGTAATTTTATTTAAACGTACGTTTTAGGATTTAAACGTTCATCATTTTAAAAATAGTGATAGCGTTTATTTAATATATTTTAACTTTTTAATTTCTTTTAATTTGTATTTAAGTCGCTTTAATTTGTAGATCTTCTCTTTAGGTAATTATCCATTCAAAACCTTACTGATCACTATCCTTAGTGATCATTCTATCATCGATCAAGTGTTTATACACCAATTCATCCTCCGTGGGACTTAACGACCTGTGAATCCCCTATATTCCTCCGATGACTTCATTGCATTTGTGTTTAAGTTGTTTTAAGTTTGTTACGGTTGACCATTCACAAGTGGTTAGCTTGTGTGATTAGACTTGACGGTTTACCACAATCAAATTTTGGCGCCTTGCCGGGAGGTCAGAAGCGTGTTTGTAGCATTTTTCGGACCCGTACTTGCACATATACCACGGTTTGTAAAAGTTTTCGTAAAGTTAATATAAATCAAAATTTCATTAACACTTTTCCTAAAGTGTTAAAACACCAAAACAATATAAAACAACAAAACAATCGTAACGCTTTTTCTATCTTGTGTTTGTTTTAAGGTGATTCTTAAAGAGATACGATTTGGTTAAACGAGACGATACCAAAAATATTTTCCAAAAGTTTTAAACCCCTTTGCACAAATCTTACCTACGTCTTTTCGGTGGTACTTAATATATACATAAAAATCAACCACCGAAATCAAGGCAAGACACCTACTAACTGGGGTGTGACCATAATAAGTTCCCGAACATCGATTTAAAACTTACCTTTGTGTCACTTGTGATTTGGTGTACCTTTTTCAAAGAAGCCATTTCATTTGTGATTATTGGTTAAGTTCACTTGTGTTTTGCCTCATTTGTTTTGAAAATTGATTTTTATACTTAGTGCATGCGCACTCGCTCTTCCACTCTACAAGTCCACTTTCTCGAACTTGGAAACATTCCTCGTAGAGCGAGAGGACGTTCAGCTCCTTCACCGTGATCGAGGAACGTCTACCTCCACCACCACCTCTTGTCGAAATGGCAAAAGACAAACCCATGAATGAGCTTCTCCAAGCACCCATCGAGGGTTACGAAGATGCTATTGTTGTCCCACCATCGTGGTCGATACCTTTGAGCTCAAAACGGGTTGCTTAATCTAGTAACCCAAAGCCAATTCTATGGTTTTGAGCGGATGATCCTCATGCACACATTCGATGGTTTAACAAGATTGCATCTACCATCAAGTACAAGAATGTCCCATGAAGCTATCAAGCTTCTTCCTGCTCCCATTCTCTCTAGAGGACAAGCCGGAATTGGCTCGAGAAACAACCCCTCGCTCCATTGAGACATGGGAAGATCTAGTTACCAAGTTTGTTAACTAATTCTATCCTCCATCCCGAACCACAAGTCTTAAGAATGAGATAATGAAATTTTCTTAGAGATTTGATGAATCATTCGGGAGGCATGGGATCGTTACAACGAATTGCTTGCAAGTGTCCACATCATGGTTTTACCGAGTTAATGCAAATGGATACTTTCTATAATGGTCCGAGACAAGTCGACCAAGACTCTTTGAATGCCTCCTGGAGGTAATTTCCTTAGCAAAACCACAAAAGAAGCCTTACAAATCATTGAAAATAAGTCCTGTGTCCGCCTTTCCGCACAAAGACATATCAAACTCGTCTAATGCCGGACCTTCTACTTCATCTCCAATGAGTACATCTAGCACCGATGCTATGATTGATAAACTCACGATATTGTTCGAGCTTTGGTTCTTGCTAACAAAAGAAAGTCACTTTCACTCAAACACCATCACATGGTGAAGTGAAGAAAGTTGAAGTTTGTGTTACTTGTGGTGGTCCTCATGCATACTACAATCAGATCGCCACCGATGGTAGTCCGTTTGAAGCAAATGCTATAGCCGGTACTTCAAATCAAGGAGGTAATCAATACCGTCCTCGAATGAACCAAACTACCGTGCTAACACTTATCGTGCACCACCGGTTTTAACCGTAATCTTAACCGAAATCGAATCAACCTAGAATGAACCAAGGTTATCAAAACCAAGGTAATTTCTATCCTGGACCCAATCAAGGTTTCCAACATCAAGGGAACCTTCATCAAAACAATTTCAATCGTGGAAATCAATTTCATGGGAATGTGAATCCTAATCAAGGGAATTTTCAACAACAAGGTCCTAATCAAAACATCCGACCTCAGAATTTCCCTCCACATCCTCCAGTACCATCATCGATGAGTTATTGAAACATTCATGAAATCCCAAGATAAAATGAACAGTTGTTGGTCATCGATCAGCGATCTTAAGAAGTCTTTAAATGATCAACCCTCGGGCTCGGGAAAAATTCCGAGCAACACGATCGCTAACCCGAGGGCGATGCTAAGGCGATCACGACCGTAAGTGGTGTTTCATACAATGGACCCGCTATTCCTACTACCTCTTCTTCTTCTCTCCCGAAGGTGGTGGAAAGTGAACACACAATGGCGACTCCAATGCCTCCTCCACTAGGAGAAATGACAAAGGACAAGGAACTTCCTATTAATAATGGAGGTACCACCAATGTCCAACCTCAAGTTGTTCGAAACCCAAGTCTAATCCAGAGTTGTTTTGAACCACCGTAGCTCCGTTGAAAATACCAAATCCAAATCTTCTATTCCTTATCCATCACGTTTGAATGAGCAAAAGCTCCGTGAAAAAGCTAGTCATCAAATGGACAAATTTTTCCAAATTTTCCAAGAACTACATTTTGACATAAGCTTTGCGGATGCTATCATCTCGATGCCCAAGTTTGCATCAACTCTCAAACACATGTTAAGCAACAAGGAAAAGTCGTTTGAAATGGCTAAAACTCCTCTTAACGAGAACCGCCTGCGGTTATCCTAAAGAAGCTTCGAGAAAAGCTTGGAGATCCCGGAAAATTTCTCTTACCTTGTGTATTTCCGTGAATAGTTGAATGCTTTGCCCTAGCCGATCTTGGTGCAAGCATCAACCCGATGCCTTATTCAAGATGGAAGAAACTTTTCTTAGGAACTCACTCCTACATGCATGACTCTCGAGCTTGCAGATCGTACAATATCCCGCCCTCTTGGCATTGCCGAGGACGATTTGTGAAAGTAGGAAAGTTCCATTTTCCGGTGACTTCGTGGTTGTTGATTTTGATGCCGATCATCGGGTTCCTCTCATTGTTGGTCGAGGATTCACGAACGGGTCGTGCTCTCATAGATGTATTTGAGCAAGAAATCACATTACGTGTTGGTAATGAAGTCGCCACTTTAACCTTGATCAAACTTCGAGGTACTCGCAAACTATGATTACGAATCGGTTAACCGAATAGATATCATTGATGTTGCTTCTCAAGAGTACTCTCAAGAAGTTCTTGGTTATGATCATAATTCTTCGAGTGATGATATCACTCATTCGTCTCAACCCATCATTGCCAATTCTACTCCTTCTCTCATCCCATTTGAGGAAAGTGACTTCATCTTAGAAGAGATTGAAGCCTACTTGTCTAGTGATTCTGTACCATGGGAAATTGATCACGCTCCCATCGACATTGAGGGGGACATACTTCTCATTGAGAAGTTGCTTAATGATGATCCATCATCATCATCACTCCCTCCCGTCGAACTTCATAACAAGGAAATCAAATCAGTTGAGAAAACTAAAGAATTTCCTGAGGTTGAGCTTAAGGACTTACCACCTCATCTCGAGTATGCATTTCTTGAAGGTGATGATAAATTGCCAGTCATTATTGCTAGAGATTTGAGTATAGATGAAAAAGCTGCTCTCATAAAGATCTTGAAGTCACACAAGCAAGCAATTGCTTGGAAACTCTCCGACATTAAGGTATCAACCACGAGTTTTGTACTCACAAAATCTTGATGGAGGATGACTTCAAACCAGCGAGCTTCAACATCGAGAAGAGTAAATCCAAAAATCCATGATGTTATCAAACAAGAGGTTATCAAACTTCTTGATGCATGATTGATTTACCCGATCTCGATAGTCCTTGGGTTAGCCCAATTCATTGTGTTCCTAAAAGGGTGGCATTCATGTTGTCACAAATGAAGATAACGAGTTAATTCCAACTCGATTGGTGATGGGATGGCGTGTTTGCATTGACTATCGTAAGTTGAATGACGCCACCGTAAAGACCATTTTCCTCTACCCTTTATGGACCAAATGCTTGAGAGATTAGCGAGAATGAATACTATTGTTTCCTTGATGGTTTCTCGGGTTACTTTCAGATCCCCATTGATCCAAAGGATCAAGATAAAACCACATTCACCGCCCATACGGAACTTTTGCCTATAGACGTATGCCTTTTGGCCTATGTAATGCTCCCGCACGCTCCAACGATGTATGATGGCCATTTTTCATGACATGATCGGAAACAATGGAGGTGTTTATGGATGACTTCTCGGTCATTGGGGATTCATTTCAAACATGTCTCTCCCATCTAGATAAAATGCTCAAACGGTGTGAAGACACCAATCTTTGTCTAAACTGGGAGAAAAGCCACTTTATGGTCAAAGAAGGCATAGTCCTTGGCCATAAGATTTCAAAAAATGGGATTGAGGTAGATAGAGAAAAAGTCGATGTTATTGCTAAATTACCTCATCCTACTACCGTCAAAGGTATTAGGAGTTTTTTAGGTCATGCCGGTTTCTATCGTAGATTCATACAAGATTTTTCCAAAATCGCCCGGCCTATGACCCATCTTCTTGAAAAGGATGCTCCTTTTATCTTCTCACCCGAGTGCATCATAGCTTTTGAAACATTGAAGAAAAAGCCATCAAGCACCCATTCTCGTTGCTCCCGTGGGACTTGCCTTTTGAGCTCATGTGCGATGCAAGTGATTTTGCTATCGGTGCGGTCTTAGGGCAACGAGAGCTAAGCATTTTCGCCTATTCACTACGCAAGTAAGACTATGACTCAAGCTCAAACTCATTACACCACCACGTAAAAAGAGCTATTAGCCGTGGTGTATGCATTTGAGAAGTTTCGGCCATACTTAATCTTGACCAAATGCGTAGTGTATACGGATCACTCGGCTCTCAAATATCTCTTTGCAAAACAAGATGCAAAGCCGAGATTGTTCGTTGGGTTCTCCTCCTCCAAGAATTTGATATCATCATACGTGATAAAAAGGAGCCGAGAACTTGGTTGTCGATCATCTGTCCATTAGAAAACCTCACCAAGATGTTTTCGAGAAAAGGAAATAAATGAAACATTTCTCTCGAGACACTCAATGCGGTTTCTTTTCGTGGAAACTCTTCTACCCCATGGTTTGTCGACTTTGCAAATTACCATGCGGGTAACTTCATAGTGAAAGGAATGTCAACCCAAGAAGAACAAATTCTTCAAAGATGTTAAACATTACTTTTGGGACGACCCTTCTTATTCAAAATCATGCGGATCAAGTCATCCGACGGTGTGTTTATGGACAAGAAGCTCTTGACATTCTCAAAGCTTGCCATCTTTGGACCCACCGGGGCCATCATAGTCCAAACTACACCGCCAAAAAGGTGTTTGATTCGGATTTTATTGGCCCACAATCTATAAAGATGCCCATGATCTAGTCAAAACATGTGATTCATGTCAACGTTATGGAAATATTTCTCAACGAAATGAAATGCCACAAAATGCAATTCAAGTTTGTGAAATCTTTGACGTCTGGGGCATAGATTTTATGGGACCATTTCCATCATCTCGAGGAAACAAATACATACTCGTGGTCGTTGATTACTTATCAAAATGGGTTGAAGCAAAAGCTTTACCCACGAATGATGCCCGAGTTGTAGTAAAATTCCTCAAAGCTTTATTTGCCCGATTTGGAACTCCTCGTGCTATAATCGGTGATCGTGGTACACATTTTGTAATGACCAATTTGACCGTGTCATGCAAAAATATGGTGTTACCCACCGCCTATCTATCGCATACCACCCCAAACAAGTGGGCATGTGGAAGTTTCAAACCGTGGTATTAAAAGAATCCTTGAAAGGACAAGAGGTGAAAATCGTGCATCCGGTCGGATAAACCGGATGACACACTGGGCTTTTCAGACAATTTTACAAAACACCAATTGGGTGTACTCTATACAAGCTAGTGTACGGAAAGGCATGTCATCTGCCGATTGAACTAGAGCACAAGGCTTTCGGGCCTTAAAACATGCAAACTTCGATATCTGACAACGGTCATCACGTAAAAGTTCAAATGAATGAACTAAATGAACTTCGTGATCAAGCATCGAGAACTCTTTAATCTACAAACAAAGACAAAGAAGATTCATGACTCTAAAATCAAGAACCGCGTTTTCAACGTTGGTGATCGAGTCCTTCTTTTCAATTCAAGATTGAAGATTTTCTGGAAAGCTTAAGTCCCGTTAGTGCGGTCCATTTACTATCACTAAGGTTTATCCTTATGGTACCATTGAGTTATCTCACGAATGGTGTACGCCGATCGTTAGGAAACGAACTCGACGGTTTTGGAAAGCTTGTATCAAAATGATGGTCCTAATTTTACCAAATAAATTTTAAACACTAGGTAAACTCAAAATATAGTTTTATAACTAAATGTAAGTATATAAAATATATCGATCATTTTGAAAGTAACATATTAAATGTTCAAAATAATAATTTACGCGATAACGCGTTATTTAATATAAAATTTACGCGTTAAATGTGAAATGTAAAATCATGAATGAACTAATATGATGCAAATGATGTTAATGAAATGTAGACTAAACTTAGTCCATATGAAATATTCGTGATGATATGATCATGAATTACCGCTAAACCTTTAAGGTTACGCGAATTTGGAACACGTAAACCTAGTTTACGATAAATGTTGAAATTGTAAGGCATGAATTGTTTGAGAAATGACCGAAAGTTCGGGTTGTCACATTCACCATCCAAAAGGAATTCAAATTCTAATTCGGGCTCGTTAGTCTATCGAATCTTTGAGTTTGTGATGAATATCGAGAGAGAAAACATGGAGAAGTGTCATTACGGTTGTCGATAATTGAGAGCGCATAAAACATCATAGTACGAAAATATCGGATGAATCTCTTTATAAGTAACACTTTGAATTGGAACATGTGAAAATTTTGCTTGCATTAAGATTTATAACAACTCCCAACATTGATCCCTCCATTAGACTAGTGCTATGCATACTAAGGAACGATGACGTGAAGGTTATAACTCTCAATGTTTACAAGGATTTAAACCGTGTCGTTAAAATGGTCGATGAAGTAAAAGAAGTAAAATTATCGTAAGTAATAACAAATGAAAATAAAGTACTATATGAAGATTCTGAAGTCCCCCGATAAAACTCTAGTAACTTCGCTATCCCAAACCATAGACGGGCATAACGCCCGAATCTGAATGTAAGTGTCAATTCATACCCGTTACTAGTTCATAGAATTCTCGCCTCCAACTTTTTCACTCCGCATCGACAAAATTCTTAGTTACCAAACCCTTGAATTGCTTCTTGAAAGCATTTCCATTCCCATCGGTTCATATGAGTTGACAATGCTCCATCGAGTAGTGTACTTGTAGCAAACTTGACCTTACTATCATCCGGCAATTACAAAGAAAACAGACTCCAATTTCTAACCATCGCACCCAAGGGCTGGATCTCCACTTTGAAATCCCGATCCTCCATTTCCAAGCAAGAAGAAGTTTGGCTAGGCCTCAGCTAGCCCAGCTTCCCTTTCAATCCTTAATGTTTGAATCCATTTCATGGTATCTTCTTCAAAACAAGAGGAAATGAGACGAGCAAAATGATGTTAATAATAAACGCCCAAAGAAATGTGATAAGAATGATAAGTTTGAGGTTATTTTCAAAATAATCGACTCGCTTCCTAAGAAATGGGTTATTAGATGTCGGCTTCCTAATTTTAAGAGTTAATTAAGTGTCGCTTTGGAAAATACATCGCTTGATTTAATAAAATAATCGTAGTTACAACATAGGTCCCAAAAGTTTACAAAGTTTACGGAAATATAAATATATTACAAGTCCAAACGATGGTTTTAAAAGAAAGTGTCATAATGTACAATGATGTAAGTCGACGCCACGACTCAAAAGGTGGTTCCTTAACCATGCCATGATGATAATGCCTTAGATACCGAGAATAAACATGCTAAAAAGGTCAACACAAAGGTCGAGTGAAATCCATAGGTTTAAGTAATTCGCTTGAACACAATAATCGTAGTGTGAGTTAAATGGTTTCACACTCATCGTTAAAAACAAAATCGATTTATTTCACTAAGTTCATGACACCAAAGCGTAAACATCGCACCAATAAAAATTGGTAATCATCGCTTCATCGCCACCTAATAGGTAAACTTGCCAATTTACTCATCGTTCAATATAGGCGCTCGATTTCCTAACCTGGTCAATAAGAGCGGAGTGTTAATTCCAATAGGCCTATTCACAATATTCGCGCCACTGCAAGTGACTAATGGTTCATGATGTAGGGACTTGAACATGGCAAATACTTGGTGACAATAAAACATTCGGATATAGCATACAGCCTAAAGCATATGTGTTCGATTAAAATGTAGCATGTATCTCCCCAAAAGTTTGTAAAACAGCTAAAAGAGTAAAGGGGCTATGAACTCACTTGATAAACCGGTATGATGAAGAGAGTAGTACATCGAGGTATAGCGGAAACCTTAATCTGGACCTATTACGAATGATATGATATGTAATGAGTTGCAATGTAATGTTATGCATGCATTTCAGATGTTATTTATACCATTTGCGAGTTTTGAAAATAATACTTATCGTCGAAAATACTCTTTTGACGCCTTGACCTTTCAAAATGACTTTACAAGTATTTACGCCAAAATGTCATCCTACAATGGTTTCAGAATGATTTATGGTGAAATTTTCACTTTCGCCGTAAAATAATGTCGCCGGAAATTTCATAAGAGTGACAAAATGGCTTTGAAAACTAGTCGAATGGTGTACGCCGATCGTTAGGAAACGAACTCGACGGTTTTGGAAAGCTTGTATCAAAATCTAAAAGTTTCAGTCAGAGTTTTCGACATAAAGGTCTCGAACATAAAGATAATAAGGGTTAAAGATGGTGATTTTGTCTAATTGTTGTGTAAAAGTGAGTTTCGCCAAGTTTAAGCATCCAGAATAATTTATTAAAACTCCGCTATACAAACGGTTGGTCGCTTTGAAAAATATGCTTGGTGATCTTGATTTTACTAGAAGACATTTCGCTTCAAAAGTTCTACATCATAGTTAAAAACAACAACATGGTTTATTTTAGTTACCGTAACACTTATCTCGTAAAAATAATATAGTTTTCTAAAATAATAGTTACGGCAAGTTTATAAAAATGTGCATATCTTAGTCGCTTCAAATCCGCTTTCACGATTATATGTCCTTAGCTTCGTATCAAAGTATACTAATATATTTTTGATAAGTCGAAATAATTTGTAAAGCTTAAGGCCTGCTTTTGACTCGTATAAGATAAAATAGTATGTTGAAATTTCAAAATATATATTTCGTCGTCAAACTTTATAAATTCATAACTTCTTCGTTATAACTCCGCTTTATTCCGCTCAAGCGGCCAACGGATTCGCTTTTAAAGTATATTTTCTAAATATTAAGGCCAAAAATTACGTGCTCACCGTCGGATTTTCCAGAAAATCAAAATAAGGATGCACCACTTTTAATACTTATCGAAAATAGTTTTTCTCGTACTAAACCTATTCCAATCCCTTCAAATCATCTCCAAAGCTAATCTAATCCTACCATACACCTTCTTAAGGTGTCATGGGTTCCTAAACATCATCAAGACCAAAATATACCAAGGAATAATTATAGGATGACCTTATATATATATAACACTAAAATCATGTAAAATGGTATAAATCAACATAAGTCTTGCATGTTTGCTATGAAAATGATAAAATACATATGTAATGATAAGGAAAAATGAAGAATATAAATGATATGCTTACAAGTTAATATGATGAGGTGCAAAGAACAAGGTTTATCCTAAACACTCTAGGTTTTTATTTCAAAACCTTATAAAGAGTGTTATCTAGATTGTAATAACTTGAACTTGAAAAATCTTGATGATCCCTTTGTATCTCCTTGAAGAACCGGTTTGGAGGAGAGAAACAAGAGAGAAGTAAAATTTTCACTTGACTTGAATTATTAGAATGAAGTGTGGACTAGAAGGTTGAGTAAACATATATACAATCAAATATTTTTTCTACCAACTCATTAAATGAAACCCTCCCATAGGGTCGGTTCTTAGGGATTTTGTCACAAAATATATATTTTTTTTTTTTTTTTTTATTATTATATAAAGTGTATAATTGTTAAAAGTTGTAAGAAAAATGTACATGTAATAATACTTGTAAGGTTTAATATACATTAGTGTTTTTAAGGAAATTTTAGGTAAAAGTAATTTTTAATAGATCAAAGTAGAGTGTAATGAGATCATAAAAATTGTAAAAATACATTCCTTGTAAAATTTGAGTGATAAAATAATTATCGTGCAGTTTTTAAGAAAAGTGTCGTAATAATATAAATTTAACGATTTATATACCAAATAAATTTTAAACACTAGGTAAACTCAAAATATAGTTTTTATAACTAAATGTAAGTATAAAAATATATCGGGATCATTTTTGAAAGTAACGGATTAAATGTTCAAAATAATAATTTACGCGATAACGTTTATTTAATATAAAATTTACGCGTTAAATGTGAAATGTAAAATCATGAATGAACTAATATGATGCAAATGATGTTAATGAAATGTAGACTAAACTTAGTCCATATGAAATGTTCGTGATGATATGATCATGAATTCGCCGCTAAACCTTTAAGGTTACGCGAATTTGGAACACGTAAACCTAGTTTACGATAAATGTTGAAATTGTAAGGCATGAATTGTTTCGAGAAATGACCTGAAAGTTCGGGTTGTCACAGTTAGAATGCCAAAAATATCTGAAAACACTCAGAAACACATCAAAATGATGAAAATATCACAAACAAGTGTTTTATATGTTTTAAATGCAAAACATCAAAATCGATGAAAACGTATCAAGTTTGCATAATTGGCGCTTTAGTCCCCAAGTTTCAAAAGTTGTCAAAATTAGTCCCTCGGTAATTCAAAAACTTGTAGAATATCATTTTAGGTCCATGAGATTCAAAAGTTGTCAAAACAAACCTTTAAAGTTCAAAATCACAAAATGACAACTTTAGTCCCTAAACTTTGAAAATTGTCAAATATAGTCCTTGGTTAATTTAAAAGTGAAAATTATCAAATATTAACCTTGTACTATTTATAAATGACAAGAATGGGCCTTATGATAAACTTTGAGAAATTACATTTTGGTCCTCAAGTTTCAAACTTGACAGCTTAGTGCTCGGATTTACAAAAATGGAAAATAATCAATATTGGTCCTTGTGCTATTCACATATGGCAGGAATGGTCCTTGTGAGAGCTTTGAAAACTTGTCAATATCAGTCCTTGAAGTTTGGCAGATTTACAATTATGGTCCTTGTGATTATTAAAGCTACAAACCAAACCGGACCTTATATATTAAACCAAGCCCAATCCAGTCCAAATACATGACCTGGCCCAAACTTTTAAATTCAAAATAAACCGCCACCACTGTAGCTTGTCTCTCCCACCCATGTAATCCCAATACCAGTGGTATTTACCACTTGCTTTCCACCTTTTCACCTCCACCTCACCATCTCCACCTGTTACCCACTCCCCTTCCACCTCCACTATTATCCAAATCTCATTAATGCAGAAAACCTGCTCAAAGACATTTTTGGCGCCAAATTGACATTTGTCAAATCTGATGATCTGGACTAAACCAATGGTCAAGATGTGGTGGGATTAACTTAGAGATGTCGACAAGGTTAAATGAAGTCAATAAATACAAGTTTGAAGCAATGTATCTAAATATCTAGTGTAATCTTAAATTTTCATGTCGCTTTTAGCTTAAGTTTGATTTTCAAAGGTATATTTTAATTTCCAAGCTTTGTATTTCATGTTTTCAAGGTGAAATAAAACTTTTGTAAGCAACAATTTCAAAGATTGGTAATAGTTGCTTTGTGCAAAATTTACTTTTGATCAAAAATCTCAATATGGTGAAATGTTGTTAGCAGTTGTTATTCTCGACTCATAAGCCGACATAAGCTCCCTATATAGCTTATTAAAGCTATTAGATACTCTAAAAGCGCTTTAGTAGCCAAAACCGTAAATCCACAAAAATACCAAATAAATAGTTTAAAAATAAAAGCCATGGTAAAAGGTACAAGAAGTCGGAGCGGTGGTTTATATTGACGGCTGGGATTAGTGCTTGGGAAGCTATAGGTTGTGGTCTTGTGCATGGTTCTCGCTTTATGCTTGACTCATCTTGTGCGCTTTTCAAAATTTTGCATTTCATAGTTTATCGTGTTAAGTGTGTTAATTTTGACTTACATCCGCCTAAATATAGCTAGTACAAGTTAATCTATGGTTTCTTTGGTTTGAAAAGTTGTTTTAGTGTTAAAAGCTTCAAAACAAGTAAAAAAAGTGGTGTTTGGTTTTAATTTGTTATCTCGTGTTCTTGGATGTTTAAGACAAGATACTTGCTTGTTGCATGTCACAATAGCATCTAAGAACTCATATCGCAATTAAATCCAATTCTCATTTGCTTTAAAGTCAAAATTCCAAATAATACCTCTTGACAGTCTACTGTTGGAGTCATAAGTTGAAAAAATCATCACATTAGCTTAAAGGTTGTTAACATAGCTCAATATAATCTTATTACACCTTAATATATCATAATTAATCAGTAGAATAGATTCAAAGCTCATTAAGGTCAAACTTTCATTTTCTTAAAGAAGTCAACAAGTGCCCTGTGCATAGTCTTAGCCAGTTTTTCCTCAGCTTGTAAAAAGCTTATTAGTTGGTCAAATTTTGAGTACTTTGGTTTTTGTGTAGCTAACCTAGTCGCCTCATTGATCCAAGCTTAAAATTGTACTTTGTAGCTTGTTGATGTGGTCGCAACAAGCTTTTAGTTTGTCCCATGTCTAAGTAAACCGCATAAGCAAGTGATCGACATCATTTTCACAAGCTCCCTCTGAGCTTATTAGTTGTCCATAACTTGTGATTTTTGGTTCTTTGAAAGCCAATCTAACCATCTTCGAGTTCCAACTTTAGCTTTTCAATTTCTAGCTTGTTTACCGTGTACGCAAGTGATTTGTTTGTTGTCCCATTACGTGTTTCATAACCGATCGCTGGTTTTAAGCTTTTTCTTAAGCCCTCATAAGCTCCACAAAGGTACCCACAAGTGTAAGCTTTGGATTTTTGGATAGCTCACCAACCCATCTTGTTAAGCCAAGTGCTTATTTTCAATTTATAGCTTATCTCAGTACTTAATTTTTAGCTCAAAGGTGCCTAGTGATTAACACAGTGTCCTGTGCAAATAGGTATACTTGTGCTTATTTGAGCTTATTTAGAGCTTATTTGTCACTCCTTAAGTTTTAATCAGTTTCATATTAGCTTATCATCACCATTAGCTTATTTCCATTACGCTTATGCTTATTTAATAGCTTAAAACCATTTTGGCTTAAAACTCTTTAGCTTATTTCCATCTTATAGCCATCTGCTGAGATTTTAAGCTTATTTGAGCTTATTAGTACTTTTCATTAAAAGTTGTAGTTAAAGAAAGTGCTTATTACATAGTACTTAATAGTTAGCAAAAGAAAAATCAAAAATAAAATAAAGTGTAAAAGGTTGTGTGATAGATTCGAACCTAGGTTCCATTGGTGACAAGTTCACCGTGATAACCCACCTAGGCTAGCTCACTTATCGCTTATCCTTTGCACATTTTATTTCTTATAGTGGTATACATTTTAGCTTATTTAAATAAGTTTATACGAACTAATTAGCTTATTTGTAGCTTATTTAAGCTAGATTTTTCCTCTTTGCAATTTTCTTATCTTTATATTATTAATAAGTATTTTATAAAAATGTTTCAGATTTTTCCATCATTGTTTAGTATTTTCTTTATTTAAACTAGTTTTTAATCCTTTTTAAATAGCTTTTAATACAAATAAATTAGAAAAAACTTAAAAAAATATGTTTTCAATTTTCCTAGATTAAGATAAATATAAAAGTCATAAAAAGTATTTTTCCATAATTTTCTTGGTTTAAATAGTATTTTTTAGCATTTTAATTAGTTTTAAATAGTATTAAATTAATAATAAATACATATAAAGTCTAAAAAATATATTTTCAGTTTTAAAATAAGTTTTATCATATTTTAGATTTTTCTAAGTTTTAATTTCATTTTTCTAAGTTAATTTTGTATTTCTTATATTTTAGTGCATTTTAAATACTTAATAAATAGTTTTTAATTAATAATAATTAAATAAATAGTTGTAAAAATAATTTTCTTTTATTATTAGGATTTTAAAATGTCATTTTCATATTTGTAGGCCTTTTATTTCTTAAACTCACGCTTTATTTTGTACGTTACGTAATTTTATTTAAACGACGTTTTAGGTTTTAAACGCTCATCACTTTAAAAATAGTGATAGCGCTTATTTAATATATTTTAACTTTTAATTTCTTATTAATTTGCATTTAAGTCGTCAGAATTTGTAGATCTTTTCTTTAGGTAATTATCCATCGAATCCCATCGATCACTATCCCAGTGATCATTCTATCATCCGAAGTTGTTTAAACACCAATTCATCCTCCGTGGGACTTAACGACCCGTGAATCCACTACATTCCTCCGATCTTCATTGCATTAGTGTTTGAGCCGCTTTTAAGTTTGTTACGGTTGACCATTCACAAGTGGTTAGCTTGTGTAATTAAACTTGATTGTTTAGCACCAATCAACCTGCCTAATTATGTGAATATGTCTTGCAGCTTGTTTATTATCGGGATTACGTTTGCACTGAGCGGTGTTGTGACGACGGTTGGCGGTGGTGTGGTGGGGACTCATGTGGTGTCTGCCATTGGAATCGGGGTTTGAGTTGATGAAAATGATTTTATAAAATTTTAAACCCTAATTTGATGGTTTGATTTGAAATCGAGAGAGAGAGAGAGAGAGAGAGAGAGAGAGAGAGAGAGAGAGAGAGAGAGAGAGAGAGAGAGAGAGAGAGAGAGTGTTAAGGAGTTTGAAATGCGTCCAAGTAAGTGAGAGATCGACCGAAGTCAATATGTTGATCAATGTTGATTGAACTTGTTTGAGTTTTTTTTCACCTTTTTAAAGTCCTTTATGAGGCAAAGTCATTTTTCTAGATGATTTTTTTATGCCAAGTGTAATGATGAGCAAAGACACTTCATAGCGGTCGCTTTTGTTATATGAGCATTAATTCGCTTTTTCTCTCAAAACTTCTTCATGACTAACTTAGTGTAATAAGACGATCGCGATCATCACAAAAAATTCCACACTTAAACGCAAATATACCCTTCGAAAACTATTTAATATAAAAGTACACACACACACACAAATCACATGACTCGATTGTGTAGTCGACTTAGTCTTTTTTTTCCTTGAAGAGGTGTCGGTGGGGCACCTTAATGGGAAGACACATCCTATTTGGCTAGGTGGCATATTAGACACATTAGTCTTGCACACCAAGACACATGGTCTTAATGATCACATTGGTATGTGTAATCGGTATGACCGATTGTAGGTGTAGAATTGTGAAAATGAAAAAAAAAAAAAAAGTAAAAAGATTGTTGTTTTGTGTGTTTTTAATATAAAGGAAATGAAAAGAAAGTAATGATAAGTCATGCTTTTTAGTTGGAGAAGGAGGAAAATAACTTGTTCAAATTAGAGTTAACGACATTTTTGGTTTTTGTGGTTTATCGTGTGTAACACTTTTAGTCAATTAGTTTGAAAAGTCTCGGATCTTGTCTTGAATTGAAACACTCGTAACGGCTTTGGTCCAATTTTTCGTTGACCGTTAGTTTGACCAGTTAGAATTTGTTAAATGGCTAAAATATCCTCAACCTGTAATGTGAAATGATTTTAATACCCAACCTTTTCACTTTACTTTTTTTTTTTCTTTTTCTTATATCATCATCATCATCGTCGTCATTATTATTATTTAGGTTTGTAAACTAAATACATAAAAACCAAATAACACTAGAAATAAATAAATAGAAACAGATGGATCTATAGAAGAAACAAATCCAATGGTGACACAAACCTGTAAAGATAAAATAAAACCAATGCCATTCTTTTTTACACCTGAAGACATAAGCATGTAATTTTTTCATCTTATCACCAACAAGGTTAAAACAATATCAACCACTATTCAAAAAGAGTTGTAAAATAGTCTCTAGTACCAACTATTACTAATGACAAAAGATTTGTTATCTAATTCATAACTAACTATTCAAATTTGCAGCTTTTTTGTTATGTTTGAACTCTGTCATTTACTATAAACCAATATGTTGCCATTTTCCTTCTCGGTAGCATCTTTCGTCTTTAACACGAATATTTCATACATTGTCTCTTAAAGAGTTTTAGTCACGTCTTCAATAGTCAGCCTCTAACAACATCAAGAAAACCATTGCACCAAATTTTCTAATTTTTGTATAATTTGGGGTTTTTGGTTTTTTATTAAACCAGAGTAATTAGTTGAAAAGTTTGTGTGGTTTGAGTGTGAATTAGACAATTATAGAGTTAAATTTGTTATTTGAATTGAAATTCTAGGGTAAGGGTTTTAAATTTTTGTAAAATTTAGGATTTTGGGTTTTGTTTAAATCGAATGAATTTTGTCACACCCCAAAATACATGTTTTGCAATGAATGGAATTTCGGGGATGACCATCATAGCATCACGCTATAATTATATTGAACGACCTAAAGTGTCGCTTTGAAAAGCACATCGCTTGATATAATAAAACATTCGAGTTTACAAAAGATAGGTCCCAAAAGGTATACAACATTCATGGAATAAGTTTGTCACAATTCAAACGATGTTTTAATGTGCCAAAATATACAAGTGAAACACGTCGTCAATCGCGACTCTATGATGAGTCCTTATGCATGCCATGAAGTATATGCCTTAGATACCTGAAAATACATTGCTAAAAGTGTCAACACAAAGGTTGAGTGAGTTCATAGAGTTTATGTAAATGTTTTTATACGACTACCACAAGTATACGCCATGTATAACAAATATGTCACATAAAATGTTACAATTGCTATAAGCACATGACACCAAGCAAGATCGATCATGATGTTCGCTTCAATGTAATGTTTTGCCAAACAACTCAACCATCGATATTAAATGAAATGCATCCGTTGACCAGCTTGGAATCCACCAAACCGGATGGAGGAGTCACCGATAGATCTATCCACTCACCCTCGCTACCCAAAGAATTAACGGTTCATGATTTCGATATGGGAACATTCAATTGGCAATGAGGTAACTTAAGCAATGTAATGAATTTGATATACTTGGTATCGTAATAAAATGATGTGCAATGTATTCTCCCCATAGATTTGAAATAATGTATAAACTTGTAAAACGGGCTATGAAAACTCACTTGGTACAATGATGCGATGGCAAAAGCGAGTACACTCAAATGTGGCGCAATCTCTAACCATGACCTATTATGAATGATATGATCTAATATAAGTTATGATGTTATGCATGCAACTCATATGATATCCATACCACTGTGTGTTTGAAAATAATGTTTATCGTCGAAATATATGTTTATGACATCTTATCAAATTACAAAATACTTTACAAGTATTTACGTTGAAACAATATCCAACGATAGTCATTTAGTGATTTATCAAGAAATTATAGCTTTTGCCTTAAAATAATATACTTTGACAACTCATGAAAATGACTAATGACCTCGAAAAGCTAGTCGAAAATAGTGAATATCGAATGTTAGAAAATAAACTCAATGGTTTTGGAAAGCTTGTAGCAATATCTAAAAGTCTTAGCATTTAACTTTTGATCATAGAAGTCTCGATCATAGAGAAAATATAGATGAAGTAGGGTAGTTGGACTAAAAATATTGTTTAAGGTTGTTTTGGCAAAGTTTAAGTGGTCGTAGTTTACTCGTTAGAACTCCGCTTGACTTAATGGTTGATTATTTTGGAAAATAGAATAGGCGAATTCACTTTTACTTGAAGACATCGTTTTCTCAAAAATATTCTATCGATATGAAAAACGGCTACAAACATGGTCACTTGCGATAACCATTTTGGACTAATAGAAAATATGTAGTGTTATTACTTGTGAAAAATAGTTACGACAACCCTATTTAAAACGCGTGTAACTTAGTCGTTATAAGTCCGTTTTCTACGTTTTATATATCCTTGGTTTCGTGTTATAGTATACTAATATATTTTTGATAAATCGACTCATTTAGATAATGCTTGAAACTCATTTTTGTCCCTTAAATAACTCTTGACAGCTTACATATTTTCAGAAAATTAGTTTTCGTCATTAAACTTGAAAATAGCGTAACTTCTTCGTTATAAATCCGTTTTAACCCGTTCAAGTGACCACGGTTTCGTTTTAAAGTATATATTCTGAATATCTAGTCCAAAATAATCCATGACCTGTTGAAATTTCCAGATTTTACAAAACGATCAGACCTCAATATTAAGTTGTCGAAAATGATTTTTCTTGCGTAATACTTGTTTCAATCACTTCAAATCAACACCAAATCTATTCTAAACCTACCATACACCTTCTTAGGGTGTCATGGGTTCCTAAACTTCATCAACAATGATATGTTTCAAAGGATTAATTATAGGATGAATAAAACTCATAATAAGTAATAAAAACACTTAAAAGTGGTATGACTCACATAATAATTGCATGTTTTTCTTACTAGATCATAAAAATACATCAAGTAAGAGTATGAAAGATTAGGAAAAATTAGTTGAAGCTTACTTGAGTGATTGAAGAGTTTTTGAGCTAGAAAACTTAATAATCTTGAGGTTTTTATTTCAAAACCTTAACTAGATTATCACTAAGACTTGTTTAAACACTTGATCTTGCAAAAATGATGAATTTTCCTTGATGTTCTTGGCTTGGCCGATTCATGTAAAAGAGATGAGAGGTTCCTTTTGTTTTTCACCTTCAAATGTGTGTTATCTATGTGTTTGATTAGGATATTATCTACTACTTAATAAATATCTAGCAAAATATGTGTATAGGTGTACATTAGTTGCAAGATCTTTTATAAAATTTGATGAGTCATGGGGGGGGGGTCGGCAATGGGGTATTATTGGGGAGGGTTTTGAGTTTTGATGAGTTAAATACATTATAAGTTGGGTTTATAAACATATATGTTACCTAACTTTCCAACTTTATTCGCTTAAGTTACAATTTTTTTTCGTGTTATCGAATTTGTAAATGAGACATTTAGGTTACTTAACTTACCTAAAAATGCATCATGCTACTTAACTTACCTAAAAAATGCATTTGGGTTACTTTGATTACACCGAAAATGGAGGTTGAATGCTTAACTAAAGTTCAAGAACCTAAGTGAACAAAATGAAAGTTTGGTAACTTAGGCGAACAAAGGGAAAGTTGGGTAACATGTCCGATATAAAACCATTATAAGTTTAAGTATAATGTAATTGGTACATATAATTAATTATTAAATGTAGCGTTAGCTAGAAATCGATTTTAACGAACAAAATAAAATATATTGAAGTCATAAAATTATAAAAATATATTCTCGCAAGTATTGAGTGAATAAATATTTATCGAGTTGAATTTACAAAACCGTCATATATATATATATATATATATATATATATATATATATATATATATATATATATATATATATATATATATATATATATATATATATATACAAAATAAATTCAAAACATCGGGTAAACTAATAATATAATTTTATAGTCTTAAATGAGTATAAAATATATTTGGATGATTTTTATAAGTTTTGGATCAATTATTCAAAATAAATGATCTCGCGATAAATGCTTATTTAATAAATAAATATACCTTAATGGAATATGCAAACACATGCATGAATTAACATGAAAGTGATGTTAGTGATGATATGTAGACTAACTCTAGTCTATATGAAATATTTTCAATGATGTTCCATGAATACTAGCCTAACCTTCAAGGTTACGCCAGATTTAATACTGTAAACCTAGTTTACTAAAAATGATGAATAGTGAATCATGACTAGTGATTTTCTCCCGAATAAATAGTGTTTCAGAATAGTAAAATTTTGAAATAACCTTTCAAAGTATCAAATCGACTTCAAAAACGATGAATAGTAAAATGATAAATAGTAACCGATGAATAGTAAATTCCCGAGATGAATAGTAAAATTTTCAAAGTTTGAGAAATGACCTGAAATTACGAGTTGTCACAAATTTGTTCAAGTGTTAGTGTTTCATGGGTGTTTGGACGCCAGTTAAGTTGTTGTGGTGGCCAGTTTCGTTGTTAATGGCCGGATCTTGGAAGTGGGGTGTGTGTAGGTTTTGTGTATCTTGATGTTTTGGAGTTGGTGGGGGTAAGGTTATAGGCGGTGGATGGTGGCGGTAGGCGGTGGTTGCATGGAAAATTTGATGAGTTTGGGTAGAGAGAAAAAGAAGAAGAAGATAATGTGAGATTGTGATGTATGTGGAGTAAAAATGTGTTTTTGTTGCTTTAAACATGCGAAAGGATACCCTCTTATTTGACGGTCAAACATAGTCCAACTATCGTTGTTAGTAAATTTGGACCAAACCTGTTACCGGTGTTTCAATTCAGGACATAATCTGAGACTTTTCAAACTAATGGATTTAAAGTGTTATACCCGGCAAACCATAAGGAAAAAAAATGTAGTTAACTCTTTAAATTGCATTCATGTTTTTCACTTGTTGAATGTCAAATCTTTTAAAGGGACATATTAGAGTTTATACAAAATTACGTGTTATTGTATTGCTCTGAAGTGAAATGCTTACACTACTTTAACATGATTTACTTTTAGAAGGAAGGATCGCCTTTTATATGTGCATACTATTAGACGATAAACATGACCCAAATCCACAATCATGCTTAGGCCATATTTATCGTTACATTATATGCATCCATACACGAAACACGAGATCGACACCATCTCGCTACAAAGTCGTGACGATTCATGTTGTCCCGAATTTCACACATCAACACCAATTTGCCTTCGGAAACTACTTGGCGGGCCGCATTTTAGAAGAATCACTTGACACAATGGGTTTCGTAAATGTCATTCCAAATCACCTCACCACCATCATCTCATCACAATTGTTGAATGTTTTACAAGTTATCCTTTTGTCCGTGGGTCGTAAGAATTGTATAAAATTGAATAATGAAGTCTTATTAACATTTTCACAAAAATAAAATAAAAATTATGCTTTGCTTTTGTTTCTTTACTTTTGTTGTTGGTGTTGTTGGATGATGAAGATTAATCTCGATCACCGGATATCTTCATCAACAAATTTATTATCTACTTTTGTTATCGCTTATTTGCTTTTGTTGTCGCTTGAAGAATTACTTCATCTCCCTATCGAATTTCTTCATCAACAAAATATCGCTTTATTTCCATTATGTTTCTTCTTCTTTCATAATTTAGCTTTGTTTAATGTTTATTTAGTTTTAATCTAATCCGAAGCCGGATTTTGCCGATCGGATTGAGAGGGTATTAGACGATAAATTTGGCCAAGCCCGATTGTGTATTTGAGTCCATTAGGTTTCATGATCATGTACTCTATACACAATTTGGCTAATAATGCAATACACCCATGGGAATTCTATAATCTAATATTAGAGCGTGTCTGTTCCTCGGACATGCCACCCCGTAAAACCATAGCTGCCACCATTTATCCTTTAAAAAAAATTTAAAAATTGCAATTTGCGGCCAAAACCCTACCCGTATACTGTTTTGGCCACAACTTTTTAACCGTTTGGTTTAACTGACGCCGTTAGCGCCATTTTCTTCATTTTTCAATTCTCCACAAAAACCGACTTGAATCACATCTCGTCAAGAACGGACGCCGTCGTTAGCCTAAGATGCCGCAAAATAAATAAATAAACAATAAATAATAAAAAAAATATCCTTTTTTTCCCGTCTCTGTTTCAAGATTTGATTTTTGTTGTCGGACATCTTCATTATAAAAAGTTTAAGATGTCGTGTTGTTGGCCAATGACTATCTTTGCTTTTGCTGCTTGTTTTCAGTTTTGTTTTTGCTGCTCGTGTTTAAAGATTTGTTGATGCTTGTTTTCAGATGTCTTCACAATAAAATACTTATATCTTTAATATTCTAAAGTTTTTACCACAGTTGGAGCTTTTGTGATTTCGCCGCTTAAACTGTGAGAGAGTGTTAGACAATAGATTAAATTGCCTAGGATTAATTGTTATCTAATATAGTGGGTATGTATATATTGCTCGATAATGAAAAGCAACCTACAAAATTTTATCAATCTAACACGTACATCTCCTAAAATAGATGGTCAAGATTAAGGTCTGCTTGGTTTATAATGGGTTTGGATTTGGATTTGGATTTAGATTTGATTTGGATTTGGGGTAAATTTAAGAGAGATAAATTTATTTATTTTACCAATCTATACTACATATAATGGTGTATGGTCAAATCTGAAAAGTGAAATCTTAAAAGTCAAAGGTGAGATAAATGACAAGATAATTAATACTCTTATTAAAACACTCAATTACTTAAAAGACAATAATTTATTCACATTTTACAACCAAATAAAAGCATATCTACCAAATTAAAACAACCAATTAAAACACCCTTATTAAAAAGTACAATAAAATTTTCACAATGTACAATGTAAACAAGCTACAACATAATCTAAAATATAAAATAATTAAACACACTAATTAATATTATTTTTAAAACAAATTTAAAATGAAAAATAAATGTTATTATACACATTATACAAATTAATAAACACACAAAGTTTTATACAAGCTAACAAGTTGATGGTATGATAGTTTTGAAAACCGACCTGACTAAATGGTTCAACCAAGAACCGGTGTCAACACCGGTTCGCTAACCAATAAAAGCTATCCGAAACGAACCGTAGAGGACCAATAAACCGATACAAACCTGGTGGAATTAGGTCTCATCGAGATCTATTTATCCGTTAATCGTCACATGGTACCGCCACGAAACGTGTTGATACTTGCTATACTATATATAAAGGAAAACCAAAAAGTAAAAAGTGAAAAGTTGAAACTATGAAAGAAAATGTTGAAAACATATATTTCAAAACGAAACTATTAATACACATCGAAAACCGGTTGACCCGGGACGTTTCAAACCCGGCGGGCTGACCCAATTTACTTTGACCCGTTTTCGACCCAACCTATCGGATTGACTCTGTTTAAATCGACCCGTTTTTCGACCGGAACGGTTCAACCCGGGTCAAACCGGGTTTCAAAATATTATGTTTAATCCTCAAATTTTCAAATTTTTATTATTTTTCGCTTATAACCCATAAACTCTGCTTTATCACTAAACAATCTTTCGCTATAAAATAATGATTACAACAAAAACTTCTATAGTTATTACTAATACTATATCAATTATAATTGTTTCTTTAGAATTTTCTACTCCAAAATGTTTAAAGAAGGATGCCACAAACTTCTCCAAAACACTAGACCTTGGTTGTCAACAAAAAATGTATCAACGTTTCCTAATATAATTGAATCGACACTAGCTAGGGACTTGCAACTTGCAAGTTTATTCCCCATCAATGTTATTGTTTAAAAGGGTTCGTGCAAATCAAGAGTGAAGTGTTAGAAGGGTGCCACACCATGACACCAATTTATAAAATCATCATCTTTGAAACCGATACCAATTTATAAAATCAAAACTTGTTTTGCTAATCTAGCTATTGTGACAGATGATATTATCTCTAATGTTCGTGAGGTGCACAACAAGGCATTTCAAGATGCACATCATACGGATCGATATTAATACATGTGTGAATCCATTTATTCTCACTCCTCACTTGATTCTCACATTTTCCAAGTGTAGTAATCTTATGATTATTTGATTCGGTAAAGTTGAATTGTTGGCGTAACTGGGATTGGTTTACTTACCCGCATTATGTGGACCTGGTATAAAGGCCCATATAGCACGACGTACACGTTAAATTGGTCGGTAAAGTGAATCTAACCGTACCCAGTCCTTTTGCGTTTAATTACCTATTGGTCACCATCCTTCTTACCAATAATATCATTTCACAATCTTATATCTCATCATAGTCACCATAGTTTCAAGCTGATGAACATCTCCAATAATACCTCACCAATAATACATGCATGCTTTAAACTCACCATGCCAATTCGGCATCACATACCGTATCCCATACTACATTGCCTTCGATTATGTGTTGCAATAGTTTCCATACCGAATGTACCACCCTTATTGGTCTTTTTCTTACCAGATGGTCTAGGATCATAGTTGCCCTAGTTTCAATCTGATGAACATGACCAAGGTGCGCGCCTGTGCCAAGTTATTTGCAATTTCGATCACACCCCATAAGAAGATCATGAGGCACTTAACCAGTTTCCAAGTTGTTTAAAATTTCCATTAACAACCAGACTAAATTTATATTTACATAATCTTTTCGATTTTAAGAATACATAAAATAAATGAATTGTTCATCATAATCTTCCCTTTAAAAAGCTGGTGCAAAGCTTCTTCCATGCCTCCCTATCGGGCTCATGCTCATTTATGCTAGCTCTCCCTTTAAAGGCAATAGACTCCTGTTTCATAACATTGGTAATTATATTATGCGTTTGCTTCACTTAGCATTTGAAATATTTGTGCTTTTATAATTAAAATCTAACAGCAATTGCCGTTACCAGAATTCTAAGATAAATTGCAGCAGCATAAATGAATGAGGTCTAACACAATCGTAAGTCGTAACATGTCTATTTTTCTTTATGTCTTTTATTGATACACTATTGTTCATAAAGTTAAAACTAGGTTATAAAAGCATTTGTAGTTTGGCCTAACCTAACTTGACCCGTTTTGACAGTATACAATGTTTACCCTTTTAACCTATCACCCACACTGTTCATTCACATTCTCACTGCTAGGATGTCTAAGAATATATGATCAAGTTTGTGATGAATATTTCGGAGAGAAGTACCTCAATGTAACCGTTGAAGAAGGCGGTCAATGAGCTGGAGCAGGATATCCTTGGTGTACTCGGGTGACCTTGAACACCCATGATGTGGTTACCATACCTAAACATTTCAACCCTGGTTTTATCCGATGATGCCAACACTTCTACCTTAGATGGGAGATCTCGAACCTATTTTGACATGCCATGTATAATTAACTTTATAGTCATACACAAATTGTCAAATTGAGGTGCACAGTAATGTCTCAAGCCTTTTAACAAATGTAAAATGTACCTCATCACGATGACATTCAATCAGTTTTAAACGAGTTGGCAATTTTAAGTTAGCGAATGTCTTTGTGGATGTCGAGATATTGATGGTCCGTATTCCTATATCCCATCCTGATGTTGCACGAGTAACCTTTCCTCCAAGTGCACGGGCTAGCACCTAAATGTTTTCATAGATGTTACTCATTGTTATAGCGAAATTCCAGTAATTTAAACTGTTTAATCTTTTCAAAGATACTTCTAACACCATTTCTACCACTGACATTAAATCCAGAAACAAACTTAAAATAAATCCTACACGTATCCTTATCATATACTCCGTATATGTTCTTTAAAAAAGTTATCATCAAATAATTAAAGTAGTCATTATCCAGTGATGTATGTTTATACTTTAAGACTTTAAGAACTAGAATGAGACAATTAGACAATGAGGGGGGGTGGGGGAGGGTGTGGTCATGTTCTTGGATGTATGCTTGATTGGTGGTGAAGCCGTGAACATGTGTCATGTGGTTGGTCTAGTTTTATGTGGAAATAATTCAAGAATCTTATACGTAAACATACTAGTAAACAATACTGAAAAATATCTTTTTCTAAAACACTGATAGCGGATACGCTAACCTGCCATATGTCCCGCACAAAGCACAATATGCGAAAGACTAGTTAACAGCTCGCTAAAGAAAGTTTTCTACCTTTTAGGAACGTGACCCTTTATCTAGAAATTACTCTTCTTTGAAACTGAGTTATGTACTGACCCAAAACTAAGAAAACTCGTCAATTAAGTTTAGGTTTATGTTAATACTCACTAGGAACCTCGAGGAGGGTATGGTCAATTACGATTGAGTTTAACGTTGATAATCTAATGATTTTGGATACCGTGAATAACTCACCCTTAAGTTTAACTTTAACTATTGGGTATGATAAGATTTAGACAGAAAGACATGCTTTTGTTTCAATAATTGATAGAATGATTTACCACTTTTTGGGTAGAGTGTTATGCACCAAGAATCTAAAGGTCACGAGGTAATCCGAATATTTGACAGGTATATTTACATAAAATGTTCTCTCCATCTCAATTTAACATATTTAGTTTTGGACGAAAAGATTGTCCATAAAAGCTAGAGAATCTGCACTTTTATTAAAACTGTAATACGACAATTAAATTAAGACGGAGGAGTATGAAGACCATTTCATGACCAGATTTCAATTATTATAATTTTGATGACAAACACATACTTACGTGTGTGTCTCTATTTATATTGTCATATTTCATTTTCCTCATCTATATTTATCTATCTTTGCTAAAAAGTGTCATACAGATTCACACGGCAGCATAATAAATCATTATACTAGCAGACCTTAAATAGCGATATTTGTAATGGACGCAACAAAAATGACGTTTGCGTGGTACCATAAGGCTCAAATCATGGTTAAATTATGAATACTTTTTTAGCTTTAATAATACTTTCGATGTTATTGGCTATAAAGTATCGCCCAAAATAACAACATATCATGACTATTTACTTTTAAAATTACTAAATATATACCACCTTTAATTCATAGTATAGATAGTACTAATCAAGTCATCATAACATCAGAACAACTTATTTTGATGATTACTAACTAGGTAATGTGTCTCTCAACGAAGTGGTCGATAATACAAGTCTAAGATAGGATGTACAAAATTGCTAGTGATGAAACAAATTAGCTAGGACAGGGTTGGCATTTTGTGCAATTTTAACCCCAACAGCCTAAGAGCTTTTAGTCCAAATAAAATAGGTCTACTTGTATTTAAATCTTCTAATAGTTACAAGTTGAGTTTTTGTTTAAACAAATGTAGTGGTGTAGTGGTGAGAATAATGCATTTGACATTGTAGTACTACTAACCTTTTAAATAATGAAACATATCCTAAAAACAAAAGCTTAGCGTGTTAACATTAAATCGCTGCAAATTGGCAAATATTAAATTTTTATACTCGGATCTCGAAGTCATAACGTGTTGAATGTTTCTAAACCATAGTGGTCAAAGATAGCTAGAATTAAAGTACCAGAAGGGATCAAACACACAACTTTTTAAGTCAACCAAGCCAACCGTGTAGAACACAGCTGTTCGTTAGTTATCTCAACACTAATTAACTGTGTAAACACAATAAATTTCATCAAAATGCAAATTATTCACAAACATCTATAAAAAAAAACACCTCAAATATTTTCGAAAATGTAAACTAAATTTTTTTCGTTAGGGGCACGTGCCCTTTGTGCCCCCTCCTATCTCCCCCGATAATGGTGGGTAGTTTTTTGAGGGTAAAAGGTTTTAACCTGATAAACAGAGCCGTCTCGTGGATTTCAGTGGCCCCGTGTCATTACCACAAAGAGGTCCTCAAACACACATATATTATACATATGTATAGGTAATGCATGAATTAATTAAGCTCGAGTCTCATATTTTGTTCATATATATAATAAAAGTGCATGAAATTTGGTGGCCCTCGTCAACTCTTGCACTCCCTTAAAACCGGCCCTGCTGATAAATATACTACTAAAAAAACAGTTAAGTACATCGATGTGAAAATTACCTGATGACCAAAGCAAATGCCGAGTACTTTCTTCTTCAACAACTCCAATTTCTTCAACAAAAGAAGAAGTTTACATATCCAAGGATCATTCCCATGAGCATCATTACAACTACCCGTTATCACAAACCCGTCGTAACATCCAATCTCATCATCTGTAGGAAAATGACCATTACAAACACGATAAACATCCCATGTTTCACCTTCTTCAGCCAACATTCTAACAAACACACCATAGTAACCATTATATCTCTTTTTAACGTAGTCCGAATCCTCGGCACATAAAAGTACCGCGAATCGCTTCGTTACGACTAATTCTTCCATGATCACGTACAATATGTGTGTTTTTTTAATCTCTCTCTAGAAGTAAGATGGATTCTAGTGAGAGAATGAGAGAAAAGAATGAATGTGAATGATTTTTTCGTTACAATGCATTCAATATATAAATAGACGTATGTTCATTGGAAGATTTACATTTACGTTTATACCCTTTACTTGTTTTTTAATTTATATACTTGCACTTAAATTTTTATATTTTTAATACGACGTTATGCCACGTTGTCACATAGCAACTTCATATTGGACCAGTAACAGTTGGCAACTTGGCACTATAGGTAAATCCCATTAAAGTATATTAATATTTTGATTAAAAATGAAATAACATTGAACTTTGAACGTAACACTCCTAATTAATCTATGGTCGTGTGACAAGTTTTAAATTACATTCGAACTCGAAATATGCAATAGATAGCGTAAAGAGTTTAAAGAGTCTTGAATTTGCAACTTGTTTGATTTAAAGATGCGTAAATCGTGGACAATTGCCCACTCTATAATTATGGTCTTTATTTAAAGAAAACGTAGATAGTGTTTAACAACATTCATTGAATGTAGACATGTTTATAATCGTGACATGCAAATATACAATTATCTTTGCCGGTATGAATGTGTCATGCGTTTTTTGTTTCCCTTCATTACGGTGTTTAAAAAAAAGTTAGATCATGACAATAGGTAAACCCATCACTTTCGTATTAGCGTTATATCACCATTCAACTGACCAACAAACAAGTGTAGTGGTGACCACCAAATCACGCATATAAAAATACCACACATTACACAAACATACTCCACAAACTCAGTTAGGTGGTTTGCACCACCGAACCACGACCAAATTACCCCCACTGCGCGTTGTTGGGGGAGGTGTGTAATGGGGATAGCGTGTGGTCGACCGCCACCCATTACACTTAACCACGTTCTTTCTTTTATGAGATGGTGTGTTACATAACCTCAAGACCAGATGACCTTTAGCCTAGCGTATGTGACACATTAACTCAAACGTTGTAAGCTCAAGCCTCGTTGGAGAAAAATATGTGATACTATAGAAAACAAGAACACGATCCTTAAGTATTGCATGAAAACTACCAAATTGATCATCATAGTATCTAAAAATCACGTCTTGTTCACAAATAGTTGTTTACATTACCTCATTAGCAATGGAGGAATTAGGAGTGTCTCGTGGAGTCACGGGAGCTCAATCGAATGTTGCTTCACACAGTTAATTTTTAGTAAAACAAAACTACGATTTTTCTAAATTGCACTCGGTCCAAAGAAATTATATTTCTAGCCTTTGTTTAATAAGAGTAACAAAGACTGTGTGTTCCCATAACCACACACTAAAATAGTCTTGCCATTACCAACAAGAATATGTGTTTGGTTACAACTTTAAATCATAACCAGTTAGAGATATTATAACATCGAAAATATTGAGCGTAATGTTAGGAATAACAGGGCTCGAGCTCGGGTCGTTTATATTTAGAAAAGCATGTGATGTGAGGCGTAAACAAATGTTGGGGTGGGGTGACTCAAAATGAAAAGGATGATAGTGTACCTTGAGATGTCGTCATATGTGAGGTAACGCATGTATCCATATACCATTTATCATCCGGAGGTGTAAGATACATAGTGTGCATTGCTTGATCAAGATTAGTTTATATGCTTGAAAGCTGGAATAGTTGAAGCTGCATAACTTTTAGTTGGGTGTGGCCCGAGTATTCTTTGGTTGTTGGAATGTTCACTAGGTTGAGTCCATGAAGGAGTGGGGAAATGAAGGAGTGGAGTGCCCTAAGGGAATGGGACCATGCCCAAGGAGAAAATTGTCCCCATTGAGAGAATTAATGTGGTTGATTCTTGTGTGACCTGCCACAACCACGTCCATATCCAATGCGGCCACCACCGTAGTTGTTATTCGTCCTCGTACAACCATGATTTGAGGGGTCATTATGTTGCATGTGTTGTTGTTGAGAAATGGTACCAGTGGAGGGATTGTTTTGGTTTTTGGAGTTCAAAGAAGAGGTAAGGGCAAAAGTGAGCGATTTTAGATGCGATGACGACATTTGATGCTTGTTTATTTTTGTGAGTTTCATCAAGAATAAGCCTAGAGTGTGATTCATAAAAAGGCGGGAGGGGATCACTTTGTTGGATAAAGCTTGCAACATTGTCATAGCCCTCGTTATGACGGAAATAAGTTGTAAAACAAGACGATTATTGGAGACAGGAGCTCTGACATTTGAGAGTTGATCTAAGAGCATCTTGAGCTCTTGACAATAGTCAGAAATCGAAGAAATATTGTCAAGACGAGTGTTAGTGAATTGGTGTTTGAGATAAACAACCCTCGAGTTCTTGTTATCTTGAAAGATATCTTTCAAGTGTGCCCATCTTTTTGGCAGTGATGTCGGGTTCCAGAATTGTGTGCATAAGTTCATTGGATATGGTGTCGTAAATCCACTAAAAACAATGACATCCAAAGTAGACCATGTTTATGGATCAACAATTTTGGGTGGTGGTGCAGAAGGGCAAACATGTGGTAGTGGGGGAAGGATGTGATCAGTGACTCTGTAAGCCCTAAGAGTTCTTAGCAAGACAAGCATTGGCCATTCTCCAAGTTGAGTTCAATACGTATGGGATTTTTATGTTGGAGACGGTGAGGGTTAGGTATTTTGTTCTTCCATTGGAGAGATTAGAAGCGAAGAACCAGAAAGGAGAGTGAGGGTGGCGTGTTTTAGGGTAAGGTATTAGAAAGGTCCGATACCATGTGAAAACTGAATGTATGTTTCATTAACCAAATCAAAGGCATATATATACTATCTATAATGGAAAAACTAACTATTTTTGAAACTGAAAAGTGAAAACTTAATCTATTAAGGAATCAAACTAATACACGGTTAATACACGGTTGAAAACTTAATTATGTATCTAATAGCGAAAATTATTCAATCATTATAAACTCAGAAAGTATTCAATCATATAATATACACAGATGAAAACTTATGCCACTATAAAATTATACACGAATACTCGTCTAATATATATAAGGTAAATACATATCCATCTTAGCCCGTCAAGCACATCCGAGCAAGGATCAAGGACGATCTCGTTGTTGCATAGCTCAGGTCGGAGTAAAGTGCCATCGGACGTCCAATTATGAAAGGAAATGGATGGAATATACATTGTAAATATACAAGATAAATACTATATTGCTAATATATAATAATACAATTTTTTCTACTTAAATTAATGATTTCCTAATAAATTGTTCTTCCAAGTTTAAACAAGTATTTTGACCTTTTGTCCAGGTATTGGTTGGCAAGTGGAATTTGAAAGTCAAATCCATTATGGTGCGATCATATTCATTATACAACCTAAAAAATTAATATTGGCAAGTGGAATTTGGAAGTCAAATCCATTATGGTGCAACCATTTATATTTGAGAAATGATACGTACGTTTAAAATTTGGCCAAAAATAAACCTAAAAACATTTGGTAAAATCTTGACGGGTCATAAAATAAGCGGGTCTTTATCTACAGCCGTCAAGATCTTGACAAGTATTTTTAGGTCCACTTTTATATCCAAGTTTTAGGCCTATGTATCATTTCTTTTTATATTTACATTTATATCCGTGACAATTTATAACAGTAAATAATTATATTTGTGAAATCGAATTTTAGTTTGAACTATGATGCAAAGTATGTGTTTTTTAAAAAGAAATTGATATTATACACATATTTTGATCGTACTGATTATAATTTATCATTCAACAGTTTATAATATCAGAATGCATAAATCATACAGATGATCAAAAGATGTGATATAAGTATCACATTCCTTTTTTAAATACAAAACGTATGTTTTTTTAAAGATTATGGTGCTTATACAGTAAAGTTTAGGATTTTTTTTTGGGAACTAATATAAAAGTTCATATGCTATATAAAAGATAAAAGATTAATCGTGTGCAACCAAAAGTCTTTAGTGTTTGTTTGAATTTGAATTTCCTAAGATACATAATTGCCATATATAAGTTCATTAAGTTTTAAGTTTTAAATAATTTAATTGTCATGCACTCTTAATAAGTAGTAAAATGTACAACCTAAAAAATTAATATTTGATGTCATTATGTTGGAAAAGTTTTCTAATTTGGTATGGGTATGTCAGTATATGAGAGTGGAGATATGGGTTTAAGAATAACCTTTATGAACTTAAAAAAGAATAACTATTTAAACTTTTTTTTGACAAATTAAGCGATTTTGCATAATGAACCTTATTGTAAGACTTTAGCCCTTTTGGGCTCATCTTTGTTTGAGCTAAAAATATCACATTTGGTTTAGATATCTTGCCACATTTGTTTTGATTTTCAGGTAAACAATTGTAGGTTACTTTTTTTAACTTTTAAGTGATAAAGTGAAGACGATTTATTATATTAATTAATTTAAAATTAAAAGGATGCTAAATCGGAAGTTGACCGTATATTGTGTGTTGGTTAGATTCCTATAAACGATATTTATTAAGAATAATTAAGTGATAAAAAACTCGTAACTACTTATATACTACTAAAATTTGAAAGACTTTAAGTTAAAACTCTGCTTATCGCAAACAATCTGCAATAGTGTGCTCAACTATCATTGATTTAGTGGGTGTTTATTTTTTCCCTTATACTCTCTTAATGAGATAAATGTGAGCCCAAAATTATTAGTATGTCTTAATTGAGAGACTTATTAAAACTACATTTTTTCCGATAAAAGGTTAATTAAGATATTCTATGTTAGCAATTAGTTTAGTAAACACCCCTTTTAAAAAGTTTAAAATGATAGCTAAAGAAAAAAAAAATGGTTGAATCCCAAACTGAAGTTTGAACAATGGCCAAAGTCTACTTTCCTGCCTAAGTACATGTTATTATAAGTTTCAAAAGTTTATAAAAATTCATGTCAAAGTCTACCTTCCTGCCTATTGAAGTCCAATTTGCCTATCAGGTTTGGCAAGGGTCAACTAAATTTCACCCCACGAATTTCAAAAGCACGTCCAGTAGATAATAAAATAATAGCTAATCGTAGATCGATATATTAAAAAACTAATGCTTGTAACAAAAGAACACCGCGTTTGAAAACGCGAAAACGCTAAGAAAAATCTAACACACCGAACTAGTCACGTGCTTTTGTGTAATATTTAAAGGTAAATGAAGTCATTAAAAGAAATTTCATAAATTAAGTATAAAAAATTGACATAGTTATGATCTAGATTTACTTGATTGTGTATATTGTTAGTAAAAAGTTTGGGCTCAATGCAAGATCTAGTTTAGGCTAGTTTTTGTAGGCTAGTTTTTGGATGGACGAATCTTGAATTAAGTAAAAGTCTTTGCGTTAAAGCTGTTAAAAAGAAAACAATATCGTTAGTTTCATTGCGGAAGGAAGGTTTCGCGGTCAGCCTTCGGAGTGAGTGTAAGTTTGGGTAGAGAGAGAATGTGTATATTGTGAGAGAGTTTTTTATGACATCGTTGAAAGTGGCAGATGTCCTCTATTTATAACATGGTCGTTCTTGTCGAATTTCTGTGATCATGTGCCATGATTGCGACGCTTTTGGGCGGCAAACTCAAAAGGTCAACCCTTGTACTTGTCCTATTGCCTCTGATGACGACGCTTTTTGGAGAGAACTGCGGTCTTTCCCTGTTTGGAGTCTGCCTAGGTCAACTATATGACAGCCGACAATATTCCTTACTTTTTTGGGTTAATTCGTGTTCCTGATCCTTGGGCCTGCTCCGGACACATGGTTCTTCCTCGGCAATGGTGTTGAGACGCGGTTCCTCGTGGAGAGGTATTCTTGTCCGGCCCGGCCTGGCGGAGCCGGTGCCTAGTGTGGTCCGGTTTATCCATGAATCAGAGTTATTTGTCTCATGAGTATGCTCAACCCGGTATGTTGGGTCCGGGGTACTATACGTGAACATATATAATTAAAGATATATCATTATATTAACAAAAATGATAAATGAGCCTAATTAAGTTGATCTAAAAGGTGGCTTACCGCATAAATGATTTGTACAGTACAAATAAAAATCACAATTATTACTACTATTTATCTTTTTATAGAGAGATTATTTATTATTTATTTTTAACTAATTAATTAATATTTATTTTAAGAATTTTGTAATAACAGTTTTAAATAAGGCTAATGTGATAAAATAAAGCGCAAACTCTCCTATCTTAAATTAGCATAACTTAACATGAGTACCGATAAAAATGAACAATAAAAACAAGACGGATAACATATTTAAAAGATTGAAAAACACTCGATCATGATTCATGCGCCGTTGAATTAAAGACCTCTTGATTTATATAATAGGTCGATACATTTTTATTATCACATGTTGTGAATGTGCTAAAACTCGTGGCACTTGAATTATTTATTACTGTAGTATGTTGAATAAATGGACCACATAATATTATTGGGACCCGATTGTTACAGAGTTCATTTAGTGATTATGTGGGACTCGTTTAAAACAAGGGTTAGAAGCATGGATGTCAGCGACTAATAACACGTTATTTGTATGTCACATCGTCACACATCATACACCTCCCAATAACACACAAATAACTCAAGAACCCTTCCTCATAACACACCACTAACATCACTTGTAGGTCAAAATACACCACCAAATATACTTCTCACTCACAATAAAAAACACACACACAAAGGTGCGTTTGGCTTGAAATTTAGTGGGTGGCTCAAAACACAAAAGAGTCAGATTTAAGACAAGTTTGGATGTTGGCGGTAAGGAAGGCCAAGATAACCAACTACCATAATTGGCCACACAATAAGACCCCATACCTCAAGTCTTCTTACTGCGAATGAATCCTTTAAACTGTAAAATAATGTCTTCTTTATGTGAAAGGTTTTTTTTTAAAATATATCTTGAGAGCACATGTTTGAGCGAATAAAAAATGCAAGTACTAATTCATTAAATAGAAAATCATATATATATATTTTAGAAAGGCAACATATATTAAAAAGGATCAAATCCAAAAAAATAAGATACAAAATAATGGCAACTCACCTTCTTAACAAAACAATTAAAAAGAATGAGCCCCAAACACGAACAACACAAAAATACAATAACCACTAGAGCTTACAACAAACACTAAAAGCTAAAAGACAAGAATCCTAAGGTTGGTTCCAGTAACAAGTGGGGATCGACATAGTCGATCGATCACATCTTGGTCTCCTTACTGTGGGGAGTAATCAATCCCTCACTTTTCATAGATATGGGTCACATACACGATCGAGTCAAGCTTTGGTTGTGTGTGTGTATATATTAAATATAAAAGGTATTTTTGTGGGGTATGTTTTTTATAGTGTAAGTCACGTTACTGGGGCACCCAATCGCCTGAAGGTCACTGGAGAGAGAAAGCTGACGTGACAGAGAAAATGATGGGAATTGAATCCCCTTAGGCTGCATGCAATAAGGTCGATCGAGAGCATAAGATCGACTTTGAGGATCGATTCCCAATCGATCTCCCTTGTTGTGGGGAATCGATCGAGGGTGACTTTTTACAAAATTTGGTCGTGATGCCGATAGATAATCGTTTGGTTTTTGTGTGTATTTATTAAATATAAAAGGTATTTTTGTGGGGTATGTTTTTTGTAGTGTAGGTCGTCTTACTGAGACATCTAATCGCCTGAAGGTTGGTGGAGAGAGAAAGCTGACGTGACAGGGAAAATGAGAAGAATTGACCCTCCTTACTGGAACCAGCCAAAACCATAAACTAAAGCACAATGCATCACAAACCAAGCAAACTATTGTTGACCCATCTCAGATTGTCCAAACACTAGAGAACAGCAAAGACTATAGCCCTTTCAACCTTCACTGGACACCCTAGAAATAACCAATAAATCTGCCATACATACTGAAAAAAACTAGTTTGACTATCACACCTTAACATGTGCTACTTCATCTTTTAGTTATGTTTGTTTGTTTTTGTTTTTCAAAATTGAAAAACTCACTTAAAACATTTTAAAAAAAAATTAAATATCTTATAAATTGTTTATCATTAAATAAAAATAATTGTATCATCATGTCGAATATAAATTCCTCTTTCATTAGAGTGACACTTATATATATGCTTTCGACAAACTATATTTTCGAGTTCTTTTTTTATTTTTTGATTGTGAGTGTTAAAACTTACATCCACAAAAATCACATTTGCTTTGTAGTTTTAAAAATCACAATGTAACTACAAATCACATGTAATCTAACATTTAAACTTGAAACTCATATCACAAATCACATGTGGTTTCGATAGTATAATTTTCAATACTCATAAAAAAAACGAAAAAAGAAATTTGTTGAAAGTATATCGAAGTGACTGTTTATTGAAAAATAAAAAACTCTCGTCGCGCTAGTGTATTTTTTTGTCGCTTAACGAGTTACTATTTACAAGATATTTTTATTTAACCACCGCTTAATGTGATTGGCCACCAACCAGTAGAAAAGACGGCCCATACCACGTAAGACCGAGGAGGTCGAGGTTCGACCCCAACATGGGACTCGTGTCCGTAATATGTAATTTACCAGCATACGTCCTTTGTTGGGTAGGATAGCAGTGCAAAAGGTACACAAGGCGTGAGATGGTCATCCCGCTAACTACCATTTTTTTTATTTGCAAGATATTTTTTTTCTTTTCTTTTAAAGGTGAAAAATGGATTTTTAATTTTAGATTTGAAAAATTGAGTGGCAAAAACTAATTCATTTGATCTTTGATTTTTTTTTAAAACTTTTGTTCGAACTCTTCCCCATCAAAGCATAAACCACAAAGCATTTTGTAAAATATCAAGCTTGAACATACATTGCCTCCAATGGATAGGACCACAACATCAGAAATCTCGAATAAATGCCATACAACCCTAAATCATGCTCACATCAATTAACCAAAGATATCTAGTCACGGATAGATTTTTTACATGGTGCCTATAGATAACTATAATAGATAAACTCTCTAAAGTTGCGCGAAGCTAGTAGATGCATCAAAGTTGGCTCAAATTATCAAAGTACTTATTCATTTAGCAAACAATGACAAAATATGATATGAAAAAATGTATAGATATTTAAATTTTGTTGTGAAAAAGAGAAAGATGACATGAGGCTCACAGAATAAATTACATAGACACCAAATTAACGAGGAATGAGCCTATGAGTATGAATTATATATTTAAAAAGTTATATACTTATACCAAACATCTACAATCATATCCATTGACATTCCCCCATACCAAACACACCCTGAAAGTTCAAACATGACTCATTTGAACATATAGAAGTCAATGAGCATTGCAAATGACTTTGCTATTTTAAAGCTTAATAAGGGCCAGTTTGTTTCAAGGTAATGAAATGAAAGATCGGAATTAATTTTGAAAACAAATGTTTGTTTCAAGTTTTGGGTTATCAAACAGTAACTGGATACCCTTAAATAAAGGTTTTGACAAAACCCACCAATTTCTCTTAGCTATCTGACATGTCCGCCGTTATCTTTTACTTTCGTACACAATTGTGGGTCATTTTGATTTTTTATTCACAAATTAGTGTACGTCCCACTTTTATTATTTCATTATCTTTTTTATTTTTAAATAATTTGTTATTTTTTATGTAATATTTAGTATATAAATTAAATTTAGGGTGCGTTTGGTAGGGGGAATCAGAATGAGGGAATCATAGTGGATAAGGTTCAAGTGTTTGGTTAGTGAGCCCCGATATCAAATATAGATATAAAATCTCAATATTGGCCACACTCCATACTTTAGCAACTTGCCTCCTATAAAATTTGATTCCCGAGCCCACCATATCCCCTCACATAATTTATACTACAATTTATCTAATTATCCTACTAAACAACATTTATGAGATTGATACCTCAACTTATAGTCATTCCTATTCCATCTCGATATCAAATCGATACCGATTATCATTCCGGACAACAAAACAAACGGCACCTTATTAATATATAATAATATTTTTTCTATCTCTAAATCCAAATTCAAATCCAAATCCGAATCTAAATCCAAATCCGAATCTAAATCCAAATCCTAAACTCATTTACAAACCAAACGGACCCTAAATTAACAAAGCATACTCCATACTAATAATGTAATGACACATGTCAATTGCATATTACTGAGAATCTGAGATGATCAACTAATAATACTTTAGTTGTTGTTTAAGACGCCATTTATGGTTTGGATTTGCAAAAGTGATTTGGTAGTTGGTACATGCCTATTGACTATTGAGTAATTAGTTCAGGGGTGAATGGTTGGACATACCGTTAAACCATGGATAATGGATCTCAAATCATTCCATATAGTTTAACCATTTAGAATCTCGTTATAGATTTTAATTCAGATATACCAAATGTAATCAAGAATCATCTTGCATGTTCATCGCAGGAGTACAAGTAGCTCGTTTGGACCGACGACTCTATAACACTACTGATATATTAACAGGTTGCATGGCAACAAAGAGACATCGTATAGTACCTATTGATCGTTCCCTCATTATAATTCGAGTTATCTATATCGTAAGTAAATTCATGTAGTTTTACTAGATTCACAATAGATACGACACAAATTCTCAAAAAGAATTAATATAAGTAACGACTAGGCAAGAGTTGGATCGATTAGATAATGAGACTGGATAACAAATCATATGGACGGTTTTAGGGACTTTTAGAAGAACAAGCCAAAATAATTATGGATAAAATGAGTTGGTTGTAATAGATTTGTCCATTGAATGATTATTACAATTCTTTTATCTTCATATTCTATCTCAAAATAAAGTATACCACACGAAAAAATCCAACATGTATAAAAATATTGCGAAAACGAGTGGCAACCATATAACGTAATAACGATATCTAATACGACTACCATTTAACAAACTACTAAATACCCCGATTAACAGTTACTTGAGCCGCAACCATGACACCAATGGTACGTCACCCACAAAAATAACTTCTGGTAGAAGCTTGATTTTCGCGGTTATAGAGATTAAGAAGTGGACGTGATAAGAATTTGAGATTGGTAACTGAAATAAAAAGATGAGCGCTTCTTACCAAGATGAGCTTCTTGTTGATTAAGGCAATATCCTAATTCCTAGCCATAAAAGGGCCCAATGACAATATTGATCCACAAAAATGATAACATGATCATTGGCCCAATAACTCACACAGAGCCATAGAGGCAAAACCTGAACATATAAAATTATAAATGAGAAAATCGATTATTTGCATACTTTCATTTTCATTTTATTTTTTTATTTGCACAATTTATAGCAACCAACAATAAGCTAGCTAGAGAACTTCCGAAATCAACCTTATCTAATTCATCTCCACATGGTTATATTTGTTAAGCATTTTATTGGGGACTTGATAATGTTTGAATGTATGATAAAAGATAAAGATTTGATCTACTTGGAATAATCTACTATAAGCTGAAGTGGCATCATTCACGTGTTAATCTATATCACGGAAAAAAAAAGATAACGTTTAATATTAAAGCTCATTTTAATATTAGTTAGGGATGAATTTTTTGGTTATGCCTAACGGTGAAGGTAATTGATTTTCTTGATTTGTATAAAGATTACATGATGATTGTAGACTATTTACGTGGGCTAGGCCTATACAAAATATAAATAGGCTCAATACAATACATGTAAATATAATCATCTAATACACCCCCGCAGTTGGAGCGGGAGGAGGCTGGACGCTCAAACTGGAGCAAAACTCTTCAAACAATGCAGAGGGAATGCCCTTGGTGAAGATGTCGGCATACTGGTAGCGGGAAGGAACGTGTAGAATGCGCACCTGACCCGCGGTTACTAAGTCACGGACAAAGTGTATGTCAATCTCGATGTGTTTTGTCTGTTGATGTTGTACCGGGTTGGCTGACATATAGATGGCACTCACGTTGTCACAATAGACAAGGGTGGCAGATGATAGTGGGGAATGCAACTCGCATAGCAGGTTACATAGCCATGCAGTCTCTGCCACGACATTAGCAACGCCTCGATACTCTGCTTCGGCACTGGATCGTGAAAGAGTGTGCTGACGCTTGGAGGACCACGACAATAAATTATCGCCTAGAAAAACACAGTAACCAGAGGTCGATCGTCGAGTAGAGGGACAACCACCCCAATCAGCATCCGTGTAACCGACAAGTGAAGTAGTCGGGGATGAGTATAAGTGTAAGCCAAAATCCAAGGTCCTCTGAACGTATCGCATGATACGTTTGAGAGCAGCAAAGTGAGACTCTTGTGGGTCGTGCATATAAAGACATATTTGCTGAAGTGCATAAGATATATCTGGTCTAGTGAAGGTGAGATACTGAAGCCCGCCTCCAAGACTGCGATATAAAGTAGGGTCTTGTACTAGAACCTCCTCGGGACCCAGTTTAGACTCTGTATCAACTGGAGTCCGAAATGGGTTGCAATTAGTCATGTGAGCGCGCTCAAGAAGCTGAGTGGCATACTTCCGTTGAGATAAAAACATCCGTGTAGAGTGGCGAACATCAGATATACCGAGAAAGTAGTTGAGTGGCCCAAGATCAGTCATGTCAAACTCATTGTGTAAAGATGCAATGATCTGCTGAAGAAGAACTGTGGAAGAGGCTGTAAGGATAATGTCATCCATATATATGAGTAGATAAGCAATCTCAACAAAAAAGCAAGAAAAGGATAGCGATCGATTTGGGAGGAAGGCTACTGACGGTAGCGAATCTCAGAATACGAATAAGATCAGAAAGGACCCTGCCTATAAATAAATAGAGAAGAGTCACATCGACTGTGATAGAATCCAACTCGTGTGGCATAACCTGCAAATCTCTGAAACCAAACACGAGGGGCTTGTTTCAGACCATATAGAGATCTCTGCAAAAGACAAACATGATGAGGATACCGAGAATCAATAAAACCGGGAGGCTGATGCATGTAAACCGTCTCGGATAAATTCCCGTTAAGAAAAGCATTCTTAACATCTAGTTGGTGAACCGGCAAATTATGGGATATTGCAAGGCTAAGGACTGTGCGAATGGTAGCCGGTTTTACGACCAGACTAAAGGTCTCATCAACATCAATACCAAGTTGTTGGCTACTACCGTTGGCAACCAGGCGAGCCTTATAGCGGCTCAAAGTACCGTCAGCATGAAACTTGTGTTTAAATAACCACATAGAGTGAACCAAGTTGACACCTGAGGGCCGCGGTACAAGAATCCTAGTGCTATTTTTAACTAACGCATTAAACTCATCGTACATAGCATTACGCCCTTAAGGGTCTTTTAAAGCATGTAAATGAGATATAGGAATTGGAGAAATGGAGAAAGTGTGGAGAGATAGGCGATCAACAGGTTTGACAATGCCCGCTTTTGATCGTGTGACCATATGGTGAGATCGAGGTGGGTTAGTAGGGGGTGGGGGCTATGTGTTAGGGTAGGTTCAGTAATATTTTGGGAGGTAGAAGGGTCATGGTTGTTATATGTGTTGTGTTGGTTTAATGGTGATTGAAGGGGGTAGGGGATGGGCTTCGTGTATGGGCGGGTGGAGAGGTAGTAGTCGGAGTGGGTTGAGGGCTATCCATGTGAGTAGGGTGGGTGATGTCGGTGTTGGACTGATGTTGGGAAGGATCGGAAATTAGAGAGGCGAGAAGGGGTGATGGTGTGTCCTCGAGAAAGGTATATGATGGTGGAGAGGAGGGTGTCATAGAGCGGTAAGGGAATTGTGTTTCGTCAAAGGTTACATGTCGGGAAAGAATGATTTTGTTGGTTTCGAGGTTTAGGCAGCGAAAAACACGATGGTATGCCGGATAGCCCAGGAAAATACAAGGGGTGGCGCGGGGGGCGAGTTTGTGAGGTGAGTGTAGGTGAGGGTAGCAGAGACACCCAAATATGCGTAGGAGGGTGTAGTCGGGTGCTTTGTTATAGAGGAGAGTGAAGGGGATTTGATTCTGGATTGATGTAGAGGGTAGGAGGTTTAGGAGGTATGCTGCCATATGTAGGGCTTCGACCCAGAATGTAGGTGGTAGGTGTGCTTGGAAGAGGAGGGTGCGTATAACATTGTTTATGGTTCGTATCATGCGTTCGGCTTTTCCATTTTGTTGGGAGGTTTTTGGGCAAGATAATCGAAATTGGATTCCATGATTGGCAAAAAGGGTGTGTAGGTGATTGTTATCGAACTCACCACCATGGTTATATTGGAAACTTTTAATTTCGCACTTGAATTGGTTTTTAATATAATTATGAAAATGTAAAAATTAATAGAGCATGTCAGATTTATTGCGTAGGGGGTAAACCCAAAGATAATGCGAGAAGTGGTCAAGAAATAAAACATAATATTTGAAACCACTGGAGCTAACAATAGGAGATGTCCGCAAATCAGAGTGGATGATATCAAAACAATGTTCAACAATAGAGTATGAAATATGAAAAGGAAGCTTCACATGTTTTCCAAGTTGGCATGCATGACAAACATGTGGATACTTTTCTTTGTTACACGAAATAAATTGACGAGACACAAGAGAACGTAACACTTCATCGCCGGGATGACTAAGACGTTGGTGCCAAGTGGAAGAGCTGGTGGAGAAAAAAGCACTAGGGATAGAAGGCTTGGTGACAGGGTATAGATCACCCGAGCTATCACATCGAAGGAGGATATGGCGAGTCAAGAAATCATTCACAGAAAAATCAAAAGCGTCAAATTCAATAGTGAAATTATTATCCCTAGTAAACTGACGGACATAAATTAGATTTTTAATTATATTGGGTGTAACAAGTACATTATGAAGATGAAGGGGACGATGAAGTGATGGAATAATGCTATGTCCGGTGTTGGTAACGGGAATAGTATTTCCGTCACCAACGTGTACCGATGGGAATAAGCTTGTATTAAAAATGGTACTCAAATTATTTGCACTAGAATTTAAATGAGAGGAGGCACCTGTATCCATGTTCCATGTCGGGTCTTGAAGTGTCATGGTACTAAACACCGCATGGAGCAGAGACGGAACTTGAATAATTTTTGTGGGGGGGGGGGCCGAAATGAATGAGAGTTTTATTCTAGCCAAGTATATCAACAGAGAAAATGACATAACCTGATATATTAAAGAATGTCACAAAACAAACGTTTAAACATACATATTACAACTCGGCTTTACGGCCTTTAAGGTTTTAAACTCCTCAATTATAGATTTTGAGTCAAAAGTATCAGCAATATCTTTTTCTATGTGAACGACCAAGTTATCCGCGAGAAACTTATTTGCCATCTTATTTCGAAGTCGATTCTTGATAAGTTTCATTGCTGAAAAACTCCTCTCAGTTGTAGCAGTTGATGTTGTTCAGACTCATCTGCTGACACTCTAGGGCGTTTATTCTCTTGGCTTGCTGAAGTGGAACAGGGGTTGTTTGATGTATCATCGGGCTTTCTTTTGTAATACGAAAATAGTGTCTTAACTTTTTCCATGTAGTTCCTGAAAGCCAAAAACCAATAACGGAATAAGTGTCTTGACTTTTGCCATATGTCGTGTGCTACTAAAGTACTAATGTTAACTAATCACAGACTTACAGTCCATTATTCCATTTTATGTTACTAATGTCAATCAAGTATAAAGTATTAGTTCCTAAAAATTAAGTATACAAGTAATACAACTACAATTGCACTTCAAGATAAACCAACTAGCCGAACTAGGCAACTACAATTGTCATTTGTCAAAACTCAAAAGATCCTTTCAATTCCTAAATCACAGCTGCAATTTTATAAGCACTGAATCAACAAACAACAATAAAAATTTGAAATTGAAAACTATATTAAATGAGATTTGAGCTTGTTATATCGTACATAGGTCTCAGTAAATTTGTTTAATCAATTCATAAATATGTTACACAAAAACAATGGTGCACATGACATACATAAATGAGCAAAGAATTAAAAAAATCAAACCTCAAATCACTAATTGATTAAGACTTGTAGAAGATATTCTAGAGGCATTAGTTGAATTGTGAAGTTTTGTGAATTTGATATTGTTAAATGATGACTGATGAGAGCCACACAGGTGTTGGGTTTTCATCCACCGATCAAATTTCCCCTTTTTACTAATGTGATAAGATATCAGGGAGGGCCACACAAAATTTATCTAAACTTTACCCTTACATATCCATATATTTACAATAATAACCCATAATTTTGGGGGGCAGCCACATACCCCCCCAGCCTCTTAATAGGTGGTGGGACTGGGCCGAGTATACCAGGTTGCGGTTGTGGGATTGGGGCAACATAGTAGGCTTGCGGCTGTGGAATTTGGGCCGCATAGGGGAGGTGGTTGAGGTGGTAGCGGGCTGATAGAGATAAGAGGGTTGGGCTGGGCGTTGTTGGGCCGTGGGTTGGGGGTTAATTTGGGCCAGGCGAGAGGCGTATAGACCTGGTGGAGTCCAGATGGTGGTGTTGGTGTGAAACTGAGCCAAGCCAGGATTTCTACTTGGGTGTTGGTTGCCAACAGGTTTGTTCGTAAGCCCCGCACGGTTTCTATGATCGTGTATGAATTTACAGCGGTCCCCAAATTTGCAATTACCTTTGTTAAAATGGTTGCACAGTTGTGGTAGGTCATGGGATTTATTTTGAGAGTTGGATGAGTTGGTTTTGGTATTGGGTTTCATGGCTAATAGGGCTGCTGCGGATGAACTCGACCCATCCAAAAATGTACCACCATCATGCGCCTCTTTAAATGTGGATTCTTCAAGTAGTAACATGGTTCGTGTGGTTTCAAAGGAAGGTAAGGGTTGTTGGTGTCGAATGATTTTGACAACGGTGTTAAACCGCGAGTCAAGACCATTAACAACATATATGACAAGGTTCTTTTCACTTACCACGGTGCCAAGGTTCTTGAGCCGATCCACCATGGATTTGATCTTTGTGCAATAGGCGTTGATGGAAAGATTCCCGATCTTGATGGAGCGTAACTCGTTGTCAAGGTTAATGGCCTAAGCATCTTTGTTATAATGAAAAAGTTTTTCAATATGGTCCCATAGTCTTTAGCATTCCCCGGGGTAGAGACTACCTCTTCTTGAAGAGAATCAGAGAGGGAGCCACATATCCACATTTTTATGATGTCATCGAGTTTTCACCATTCCGGATCGCTAGAAGATGTTGCTATTTCGATGTGTGATTTAAGCCCTAGACTCCTAAGATGAATTTTAAAGAAAGAACTCCAAGAGACGAAGTTGTGTTTTTCCAAGTCCAATGTTACAGGAACTTTGCTAGATATGCTAAAAGGGATAAGTTTTTCAGCGGGTGGTGGAGTGGGAGTTGGAGTAGGTGTGGCGTCACCGGTCATGATTGCCGATTAGAATTTTTAGGGCTTGATGTTGAGTCGTTGGAGAGGGGAGGTGGGAGGGAGGAGGAGAACGCGTATATTGGAGGAAATATAAGAGGGATAATAACTAGATTGATACCATATTGAAGGTAATTGATTTCCTTGATTTGCATTATCACAAACAACTGAATATAAAGATTACAGGATGATTCTAGACTACTCATATAGGCTATGCCTATACAAAATACAAATGGGCTCAATACAATACATGTAAATATAATCATCTAATAGGTGTTGCTAAGTATTAAACATTTTGTATCTATTGGTAATTACATGACATTTTAAACAAATTCGACTTGATCGATTGCAAGTACTGCAACCTATACGATTATTGTTATGTTGGTTGTATTTTCTATAAAATCCGACACTATCGAGGCTAATGATCAAGTGCACTGTGCATATAGACGCCGATGTCTATGACTATAATATATATGAATAGTTGATCTACTGTTGACAACGATTATAATGTTACACCTAACAGTCGGTTTTCCTGAGTGATGTAAACACGCATGGAATTTTTGAGCAAACAAACACAAGTTGAAAATTACTAAGAATAAATTATGATGTTTTTTTTATACAGCAGTAACCCATGACATGCCTACACAACTTGCATTTGACATGGTCGCCTCAAACTAATAAATTCTTGGTCATCATGTTCACATATAAAGTAAGATTAATACTTCTATATATGGTTAATGGTTTCTGCTTCCGTTAATTATTTATAATAAATTCTTAGTCATTTTTTCTATAATATTAATGAAATGGATATCCTCTAATCATTTTCTGTTAATTTCCTCCATCTCACAAGATATGAACATGAGAAGAACTTGAGAAATGACATTGAAGAAAATAGATTAATATTATAGTATTGAGTCGTTGAACTGGCTAGTGATTGATTTAAAACAAGACAAAAAGACCTTTATAGATGCCTATTGACTTGTAAAATTTATGTTGTCAAGTTCATCAAAATAACTAAACAATGAAATCATATATAGACTAATTCAAATACAAAATATCTACTGACTTATTCGAACACTTTAGGAGAAGGAAACAAATTCAGAAGGCCAACTGCTTGATCTTACTATCTTTACTTCTTGAGAAAATACCTCAAATTTTCCCTTTTAGATGACTGTAACTCACTATCTGTTAGAAATTCTTGCAATTCGACGAGATAGGTATCACTGATATTTCAGAGGAAGAGTAATATACTTGGAATCAATTGAGTCTCAGAAGTTTTCGACTAGAATATGGGGTAATCCAGTGTAATTGTAGTTTATTTATATGTGAAAGTTAATGAGATTGAAAACAGTCTAATAGGCTTCGAGCACCTGTCTAAAAGATCGTCGTTTAGTAGTCAGAGATATAACAAGAAGCCAGAATCAAAATCAAAATAAGGGGTAAAGATACAACAACACTTAAAAACACCTACAGAACCAAAAGAAGCAATGACAAGGATATCCTAGGATTTCTAATCCAATCACACCAAGACACAAATGACGATGCTTGATCCTTCTTGAATTCTCTTACTTTTTGATTTCCTAATGAAACATCAGGTACCAAAATTTTGATATGATGGATTAAATGAGAATGGGTTACATGCATGGATAGCAAGACAAGTTTTCAAAAAGTTCAGCAAGAAATTTATAAGTACGTTGACGAAGCTAATCCAATTAATGCTTGAATTCCAAGCATCTTTTCAAGAAAAACCTAAGACACATAACCAATAAGTTCAAAATGCTGATTGTCAACTTCTAGATGAGCTTTAAAAATAAGCCATAGACAAAAAACACTGACAAGACAAGAGCAGTTGATTATGTCGTAAGCTTTGATTAGTCTATGCTAATAACACTGCTTGACAACTGCTTTTGGATTTTCGAAGCTACACCAAATAACGATAAGATGTGAGGCGCCAAAGAAGATGCCACCGGCATTGTTGATGGGAGTATAGGAAGAGAATCTTCAGAGTTCAGTACTTGAATTGCTTTTCGCATCGATGGGCGAAGTTCTGAGTCAGGATGCACGCACCATAATCCAACTATCATCAAACGCTTGATTTCTTCTTCCTCAAAATCTGACCCTAGACGTGGATCAACTGCTTCTAAAAGGGCCCCGTTCCCATAAAGCTCCCATACCCACTCTAGTAATTGTATTTGCTTTCCTCGAGCCTTGTACTCGATGGGTTTTCTCCCACACGCTATTTCCAAGGCAACAACTCCAAAGCTAAACACATCTGATTCTTTGCTTGCCTTGCCCGTTACCACACATTCTGGAGCCAGATAACCCAAGGTTCCAGCCAACGTCATTGTGTGCATTCCTTTCTCGTGGTCAACCAACTTAGCTAACCCAAAGTCACCAAGCTTTGCATTGAAGTTCGAATCCAACATTACATTACTTGATTTAATATCTCTATGCAAAACACATTGCTCCCATTCTTCATGTAGATACAACAAAGCAGAAGCCAAGCCATTGGCAATTTTGTACCTAGTGCCCCATGTCAACAAGCTCTTCTCCTGGAATAGATGGGAGTCTAAGCTTCCGTTTTCCATATACTCATAAACAAGCAAGAGTTCGCCTTTCTCGTGACACCAACCAGTGAGTTTCACCAGGTTTCTGTGTCTTAATTGGCTAATGATCCTAACTTCTGATGCATACTCATCTACTCCTTGCTTGGAACTCTTTGACACCCTTTTGACGGCAACGTATGTGTTTAAATCTTTTAAATAACATCTGTAAACTCTACCGAAACCTCCCTCTCCAAGCTTCTTGTACTCAGCAAAGTCACTAGTCGATTGAGCTAATTCGTGGTAAGAGAACTGTTTAGGCCCGATGCCTGTTTCGAATTTATTGTTCATCTCAGCATCAAATTCAATTTCTTCTCCAACTTCATCTTCCCGGGTCATTTTCTTTCTCCTCCAGAAGATAAATGCAACGACAACAAGAAAAGTAATTGCAACTGATACTCCAATTATTAGTCCCACCTTGTTGTTTTTCCCATTCACTGAATCAGGGACTGGGATAAAAAAGTCAGGACTCGGTATTGGTGGCTGCATCTCGCTGTTTCCATCTATTACTAAATCAGAACTATTGAAACTCCAAGATCTCACGGTATTTCTCTGAAAAACATTTCCTGTAGCTGCTGAAAATCCGAAAACAACCCATTCCGGCAACACACCCCTTAGATCAACCGTGAAAAAAAGTCCATCTTGACGTACCACTGTATTATTTTGAAATCCAGTGAAAGAAACACTAAGATTTTTCGAAATTGAGTCATATGTAACCCAAGCTTGACACACACCCCACCAGTTACATTGCTTAACCATTTTTGAGCACTAGCAGAAGAAAGTGAGCTAACGTCTATACCCACATGATCACCCATGGGAGTATTCCTACCGATTACTGGATCCCAATTGTTCCAAAAGGTATCAAACTCCACTGCAACAAATCGGGTAGCTGCAGGTTCGGGAGTGTTATTTAATGGAAGCCCCATGGCCCCACCAGCTGTTAATACCGAGTTATTCTGAGCCAGAAAGAATGTGAGACCATCACCATAAGATGCATTTTGATTTGAATCAAGCACAAAGGTGAAACTGGTAGAGAAGCTTGCTAGCCCACGAGATCTGCTGTCGTAAAGATGAAGTGGTCTGATGTATGTTGCTCGTCCGGTGTTCTTGAACAGATTGGTATTATTCGTAATTGGGGTCAACTCAATTCCATCGTCAGAGAGATTAGCTCTACTACCTGTAATTACTATATCTGGATTCTGTGGACCAATATTTGTCATGTTAAAGGTAATTGAAGCTGCATAAGGGATAAAAACAAGAAGGAGGTAAGTGATATGATGGGCGATGGAGAATCCCATGATTTACAAGATGCAAGAAAGTTTCGAAGATTTGTTTTTTCTTCACATGAACATGAGTCACGCACCCTGCTTCACGATAGCATAAGTAGATAAGCCTAATGAAATTGGGTAAGCTATCTTGTTCAGATGAATCAGTCATGAAATTTCTTTTCGAATATTAAAACAGAGTCTTATGATTTTGACAGACATGATTAACATTTCAAATGTAAACATGACAAAGGTCTAAGATTAATTAAAAGTGCCAACATCTATCTTCTCAGCGACAATTTAGATAAAGTTATCGAGTGTTTTTTATTGCTCCATATAATGTTTGAATCAGTCTTGCATTATTTAAGGGCGCGTGAACCTTTTGTTCCTGCATATATATTTAAATCTGTTTACTACAGTTGACTTGCTATATATAGCCGGCTAAGCAAAGGAGGGTGTCACATCACACGTCAACATACTATACTCAAAATACAAAAATTTGAATCCTTTATTGTTGGTATATGGAGCTACACGATATAAACTGAAACATCGTAGAAGTTTCAGAAAGTTATAAAATAATGACGTATTTTAAAATTCTGGGGTTGAACACACATTTTTATTATTAATATATCCACGTATTTTCAAATTTTGTTCGACTTTACTTATATTGTAATAAAATAATATTATTTAATATAATATTATATTAATATAAATCGGTCATATGGGTGAAGTCGGAACAACATTCGAAAGTACGTGGGTATATATGTTAATAAAAAAATATGTGTTTCAACTCGGTAAATTTTAGAAAGTACGTTGTTATTTTATGGCTTTTACCCTAGAAGTTTTAAGTAAGTTGTCCACACTTCTTAGGGTATATATAGTTTTAACCTTGCTGTACATTTTTGAAGTGTAAAATTTAAATAAAGATATGTCATGACTCATGAGCATGGTAGGATAATAAGCAAGGTAGTTTCACTTGAAAAAAATAAGACATAAATTTCATTTTAAACAGGTGGTGTTGTTATATATGTCTATGAAAAATTATTACATCTTGTTCAATTCATAGATAAGAAATAAGGTTTTTGCGCTCTAAATAGCACTTATCAAAAGATACAAGCCACAAGCCTCATTTGGGATTAGAACATGTGGTCATTATAGGTATTCAACGACCAACAAAGATTGAATTGTTAGAGGAATCTCTATTAGAAACGACACATGTTGATTGGTTTGGGACTATAGGTGTCCAATAAGACGAAATCGGCATCTTTGAGGGGAGTGTAGGCGGGGATGCTTCAGAATTCAGTACTTGAATCACTTGTCTCATCGTTGGACGAAGTTCTGAATCAGGGTGCACACACCATAATCCAACGATCATTAAATGCTTCATTTTTTCTTCCTCAAAATCTGACCCCAGGCGTTGATCAACTGCTTCTAAGAGAGTCCCGGCCCCATAGAGCTCCCAAACCCATTCTAGTAACCAATTTTGGTTTTCTGGAGCCTTGTACTCTATGGGTTTTCGCCCACAGGCTATTTCCAATGCGACAACTCCGAAGCTAAAGATGTCAGATTCTTTTGTTGCCTTTCCAGTCACTACACATTCAGGAGCCATGTAACCCATGGTTCCAGCCAACTTTGTTGTTTCCGAGCCTTTCTCGTGATCAACTAACTTAGCTAATCCAAAATCGCCCAACTTTGCATTGAAATTCTTATCCAACATCACATTACTGGATTTAATATCTCTATGCAAAACACATTGCTCCCATTCTTCATGTAAATACATCAAAGCAGAGGCCAGACCATGAACAATTTTGTACCTTGTCCCCCAAGTTAATAAACTTTTTTCTTTAAAAAGATGTGAATCTAAGCTTCCATTTTCCATATATTCGTAAACGAGTAGGAGATTGCCCTTCTCGTGACACCAACCTTCGAGTTGCACCAGGTTTCTATGCCTTAGTCGGCTAATGATCATGACTTCCGATGCATATTCTTGGATCCCTTGTTTGGAATTCTTTGACACCCTTTTGACTGCAACATATGATTCAGAATCTTTCAAGAAACCTCGGTAAACCCCTCCAAAACCCCCCTCTCCTAGCTTCTCAGTTTCTGAAAAATCACCAGTTGATCGAGCTAATTCGTAGTAGGAGAATCGTTTCGGCCCACTGCCCATTTGAAATTCATTGTTCATCTCAACATCAAATCCAATATCTTCTGCTACCTCTTTCCTGTTTTTCTTGTTTTTCCTCCACAAAACAAACGCAAGCAGCACACCCAGGAAAGTAATCCCAACCGGTATTCCAACTATTAGACCCACCATTAAACCAGTCTTGCTACTTTTCGCATTCACTGGATTAGGACTCGGAATTGGTGGTGACAGCTCGTTATTTTCATCACCTGGTAAATCTGAACTTTTGAAAGTCCAAGACCTGACGTTATTTTTCTGGAACAGAGCTCCAGTTGCTGCTGAAAATCCAAAAATAACCCATTCGGGCAACACTTGTTTGAGATCAAAGACGTAATGAAGTCCATCTTGACGAAAAGCTGTATTATTTCGAAAACCAGTAAAAGAAACACTAAGATTTTTCGAAGACGAATCATATGCAATCCAAGCTTGACACACTCCCCCACTGGCTACGTTGCTTAACCATTTCTCAGTCCTAACTGAAGCAAGAGAGTTAATACTAATACCCACATGATTGCCAATGGAATTATTGCTAGAGTCTACTGGATCCCAAAGACGGTTCCAGAAAGTATCAAATTCCACAGCAACAAATTGGTCCGTCATGTTAGTGCTTCTTAATGTGACTGGTAGCCCCATTGCTGCACCAGGATATATTTCAGTATTATTCGGAGACATAAAGAATGTGAGGCCATCACCGTAATATGGAAGGTTATTTGAGTCAATCACAAAGGTGAAATTGGTAGTGAAGCTTGCTAGCTCACCAGATCTGCTGTCCCAAAGATGAAGTAGTCTGAAGTATGTCGCTCGTCCAGCTTTTCCCGTCTGATTGACTTCAGCCTTATCTGGCGTCAACTGGATTCCATCATCGGATATGTTAGCTCCAACACCTTCCATTACTATCTCCCCGTTCTGATTCTGTGGACTGATATTTGTAAAATTGAAGCTTAGTGAAGCTACATGATGAATAAAGACAAGAATAACAAAAGAGATCAGATGGGTTCTGGAGAAGGCCATGATTGTGGAATTTTTTTGAGAAGTTTCAGGTTTTGTTTAAAATTTCGTTTACGTTTGCTCAATACAGATCATTACTGGTCTTTTTTAAAGGGATAAAACCTGAGTTCTATGATGTTGACAACTTATGTGCAAATATTAGAGTATGATCATATGCAAATGATGTGGATTTTTAATTTCTGATAAGTCAAGCCGGCCAAGACTCGAGGGACAACGTGACATGGCCACTACCATTTTATATGCAAATGATACCAGGTCAAATATTTCTCACGTTAGCGTGTTTTGGAAGTATGTGTTTGTCGCATTGGAGCTTAATCCACGCATCACAGTCTTATTTCAACCCAATTATGACCTAATTTTGAATTGGTATGCATAAGGGTTTGGTGTATGTAACTTGTTCCTAATTTTTAAGAAAAACAAGACATGATAGAGACATTTTAGTAGTAACTAGTTGTCTGAGGAAAAGGAGGAAGGAGGAAGCTAATTTTCTTATTTTATGATGACTTGTATGGCATTAGGATGATTGTACTCGTGTGACAAAAAGAAAAAGAAGTCTTGTTATTTTTAGATAAGGGCGTAACTTGCACTTTTCTACAAACATTTATCGCATGTAAGTGTAATTAAAAGGCACGCTAAAAAAAAAAAAAAAAAAAAAAAAAAAAAAAAGATAGCCTTCATTGTTTTTTTATCAATAATAGTATTGCATTTTTGCCATGCACTTTTCCAACTTGTTTATTAGTTAGATGGGGGTTGTCTCCGTCTATTTTTGTGAGCGTTGACATCCACTCTTTCACCTCCTCTTCATAAACAACCTCGGGTCCAAAAAATTTACACTACTACAAGCTAGATTGATAATAAATAGAGTCCGGTTTTACCTAAAAACAAAGTAAATAAAGTCCGCTTCCAAATTTTAGGACCTGACTGCATGTATTACCAAAGGCGAAATTGAATCCGGGTTTTTAACAATCAACCGGACGTGTGTTAATATTTTCATTGAGCGGGAAGTTTTCATATTTTCAAATTTTCATCTCTTTCTCCTTCCCAAAACCCCAACGCAGCCACCACCATTCAAAATAACCAGCTCTAAATCTTGCAATATCGAGTCATTTTCTTTAAAATCAGGGTGTATATGTTACATTATCGATTTCATCATGTATTGTAGTTGTTCATGGATATTTTCGGGATTATATTATTGGTCTGATATTTACACCTCCAAAATAAACAATTGATGGTTGAATCTTTCCAACGTGTTGTATTACGTGTCACCGATGTTTATTATTTGCTAAGTTTCACTTATTAACACAGCTTTTGTATGATTTGATGATTTTAATTTGGTTAAGGTTTGGACCTAGAATATTGAGATCTATGTTCCAAGTCGCATAAGACTCATTCTGTAAGGCTGAGAAATAGATTATATTGACAAAGAGGTCAATGACTAAATGAATCATTATATAACTAATTGGTTTGTACTCTTTGCTCCATGTATAATACATGCGCATTTGCATAAGATCGATGAAGATATCTACTCCTATGACTTATTCTACTTTTGATTTGCTATTTTAATATGCGCAGAACAAAAACAAAATTGTTTTGAACAACACCACTTTGTTTAATCAAATTTTGATCCTCAAAAGTCAAGTATACTAATTGTGTTTTTGCTAGTTCATTCCAAATATCCTTTGGTTCACATAATTCTGAAGTATGTTGCTCGAAATTTTTATTTTTTTATTTTTTATTATTTTGAAATAAGCTTAACTTACAACTTTTAAGTATATTGTATTAGTTATAACAGCGAGCTAATAGATCCTAATTTTATATACAAAGTCTGTGAGAATTTTGGAACCCAAGTTTAACTTAATTAGAAAATTCTATATTCATAAGAGCTCTAGGTGTCGTCCTCGTCGTCCACCCTTCGCCGCCACCGTAGACTACTCACCGTCCCTCGCTGCCACATCGCCAGGCCTCGCCGTCCTTCGCCATGGGGGTGCTCTTTGTCTGCACAACGAAGCGAAATTACTGACAAAAGTCAGTGTAAACCAAACGGATATATAATTTTGAAAAATATATCCGTTTATAAATGGATACTTTTACTTCTTTAAGAAAAAAAAAAAAAACTTATACCACCCCTATAAATAACAAACCATAACCACAATTTTTCTCATCTTTATCAACTCCATCTTCATCAACTTTCTATATCTCTAATTCAAAAAAAAAAAAAAAATGTCTCAAAACCCGAATAACGGAGGGTATTTCACGAACCTACTAAATTCAAATCCACCACAATACGGGGGTTCTTCAAACCCGTCTACCCCCTCCTCGCAAAATTCCAACCCATCTCCCCAAGAAATTTTTCTTAACCAACAATATGCGTTTCAACAAGGATTCGCAAGTTACCCCGGCCGATTTCCTTCACCACAGTTTTTTAACCCGTCACAACCTCCAACGTGTCCCCAAATTGAATCACAACCTTTCGGTTCACAATTCAAAGTACCAAAAGCACGTGAACCGGCCAAAGGTAAAGGGAAAAAGACGAAGGCAAAAAAATCAAAATAAGCTGTGGATTTGGACGCAGACGATGACGAAGATGTGGAAGTCATAGGCCAGGCAGACAGGAGGAGGTGGAACAAGGTTGAAGAAAGGTTGCTTGCGCAAATTTGGATAGATATTTCGCAAGATCGAGATATGGGAAATGACCGTTTCGAAGATTTCTTTTGGAATGACATTATGAAGATGTTCAATGATCAGACTACCGATGACCATCACACCAAAAATATGATCACGGGTAAATGGTCGAGGATTAACCGTGATTGCCAAAAATTCAACGCTATTTACAAACATTTGCAGCGTCGAAGTGGTGAAAATAACCACGATCATCTTGAGAATGCGAACTAAACTTTGAGCAACGATTTGGTGGGAAGGAGTTCGGGTATGTTCACGCTTGGGATATTTTGAAAAATTACCCGAAGTGGGATGCCGAAGATCCGATTGACATTACATGTCTCCAGGATATATTCGGCCCGGAAAAACGACCTCGCCTTGAAAGAGATGGCGGCAGAAAGAGTCGAGCCACAAAGAAACAAAAGTCGACTTCAACGTCGAGCGCTGCGAGCTCCGGTGGCAGTCAATCGAGTAATTTTTTGGGACATATATCCGAAAAATATGCTCAAAAAGCCGACGCTCAAATGGCTTGTTACGAGGCGAGGCGGGAGAAGGAAATTGATGCGTTAGAGATGAAGTTTCTCATGCTAGATCCCAATTTGACTTCTGACCCGGCAAAAGCAGAGATCATCCGAAAGAGGCAAGAAAGAATAATGAAGAAATATGTCGAAAGAGATGACTAGTAAAATATTTAGGTTTCTTATTATTAGTATGTTGTATTTTTTTCCCCGTATCGTTTTTTACGTATCGTATTTATTTTTTCTTTTTATTGTGTTGTTAATGTATTTTAATTATTAATGAAATAAATTTAGTTTATTTGGAAATTTGAAAAAAAAAATAAAGTTGTAGTGGTGGGCCCCAAATGAAGAGGTTGAGGTTTGTTGTGAGTAAGGGGGGGGGGGGTTAGTTGTGAAGGTTTGTTATGGTGATGTGGCACTCGTGATCCCCGAATGAAGAGGGTAACCTCTTCATGACACCTAGAGCTCTAATGCCACTCTTATAAATAGTGATGTATTCTGAAACAAATTATGGTACTTTGAGGTTATTGTAGTTTGATTTTAAGGCACTGTCTATAGAATTGATTTTATTTGTATATTTCTGTTTCTCTTTGTTAAATTCACTAGATTATGCATAAAAGTTAGAGAAGAAGCATTTCTAGCAGCGGGCATTGGTTGATATGCTGAAATTCTCATGGAAAGTGGATCAAGATTGTCCGTTATTCTACGACAGTCAATGTTTCAGAAGTAAGAACCGATGTTCCTAAACTCTGATGATTGTTATAATCTTAGTGCTTCAAGCTAAACGATTTAACTTTTTCATATTGCACGTGTTTGTATCTTCTATTGAACTAAAAACTGAAACCAAACATCCTTTGTCACCTTCAAGTATTCACCCAAAGCCGAGATGATAACTTTTTAACATAATGCAAATTAGTTTGATGGTCATCCTACTCTGATTAGAAAGTCCTTTGAACTCTTTCACAAATTTGTTGTGTACGTGTTCCTTTAGATTTTCAGTTGCTGCAAAGTTATGTTTAGGTTGTAAACTGTATATGTCTCTTAAAATGTACATATGCTATGTTAAGTGTTCTGTTGCCTTCTTTATTAAGAAATATGGTTTATACTTAGTAGCATAACCAAACTTGCTTTTTCCATTTCCATGATTCCCCTTATCAGCCTTAAATGATTTATTCTTCTTTTGGTTTTTCTAGACCTTCCCCGCACGTATGTTATGTAGTGCAGGTGCAAAATCTTTCTTTGGCAACGTCTGCTCATGTTGCTTAAGCATATAATGTAATTCATTTACAGTCTTCCCCATGTTGTGCATATTAAAGTTCTGCACAAACGAAATGTACTCTTTAGAGAGACCGATTAGGATCAAACTAACTCCATAGTTCAGAGTAACTGGGAGACCAAGACATTCCAAATTGTCAATGTAGCTCTTCATCTTTAGAACATATGAGCTAACCGATTGATCCTCTTCCTGCTTGTAAGCGTGAAATTCACGTGCAGTTTGTAGAAGCTCTTGTTCTGCCTGTTGGGAGAACATAGACTTAAACTCCTGAAGCATGTCATAAGCACCAAGATGAGTTAGATGTCGTTGGATCTCTAACTCCATGGTCATGAGCATGAAGGCAGCTATATCCTTTGAGCCTTTGACCCAAGCAGTGTGAGCTGCAAGAGCCTTAGGAGGGATAGGGTGGCCAGGAGTTGCAACATGTGCAGCATGTACACGATGCTCCAAATAAGTTTCCTTATCTTCAGCTGATAGTATAATGCAAAGCTGGCGATACCATTTAATGAAGTTAGGTCCAGTGAGTTTTTGTTTCTCAAAGAAACTCCTGAGTACCGAACTGTTTCCGACTGAAGTATTCATCTACAATTTCGAAAAGTTCAATTAATTAGTATTTTCAATAATTACATTCTTAAAAGAATTAATTACTAATAAGACTAAGATCCATCTTTGTTGGATCGATATACTTTAATCAAACTAACTTGACTAGCTTGTTAAGGTTTAATAACCTTGGATAAATCCTAAGTTATTAACAAAGAAACACTGAGCAATCTTTATCAAGTACGCGGAATTTACTTAACAAAGCTAAGAAGAATAATGATTGGGTCCAAACGGTCAAGTTTATCACACAAGCTAACCACTTGTGAATGGTCAACCGTAATAAACTTCAAACAGCTCAGAAACCAATACAATTAAGATCAGAGGAATATAGTGTATCCCCGGGTCGTTAAGTCCCAAAGAGGTGTGAAATCTGTAGTAGAACGAATCTGTGATCGAGTGATATTGAATGGGAAAAGGTTTGTGAATTTGGAATATTTATAACTAAAGAAAAAGTTTATAAATTACAGCGACTTAAATGCAAATTAAAGAAAATTAAAAAGCTAAATTATATTAAATAAACGCTATCACTATTTTTAAAATCGATGAACGTTTAAAACCTAAAACGTACGTTTAAATAAAATTACATGAACGTACTAAATAAAACGTGAGTTTTAAGAAATAAAAGGCCTACAAATATGAAAATGATATTTTTACAATCCTAATAATAAAAGAAAATTATTAGAAAAAGAAAACTATTTTTAAAACTATTTATTTAATTATTATTAATTAAAAACTATTTTTAGCTATTTAATAATAACCTAAAATATAATAAAATATGAAATAAAGCTAGAAAAATAAAATTATTATTTAGAAAAATCTAAAATATGATAAAACTTATTTTAAAACTGAAAATATATTTTTTAGACTTTTTATGTATTTATTATTAATTAATTACTATTTAAAACTAATTAAAATGCTAGAAAATACTATTTAAACTAAGAAAATTATGGAAAAATATTTTTTTTGCTTTTTATATTTATCTTAATCTAGGAAAATTGAAAACATATTTTTTTAAACATTTTCTGATTTATTTGTAATAAAAGCTAATTAAAAAGTCTTAAAAACTGATTTAAATGAGGAAAAATATCAAAGAGTGCTGGAAAAATATGAAAAATTCAGAAAAATTCTAAAGTAATATTCTGATTCTATAAAAAATATAAAAACATATGCTTATGTGCAAGATTATGAAACTGTAGTGAAAGAGCTTAAAATAAGCACTAAAAATAAGCTATAAGCTACCTAATGAGCACCAAATGATCAAGACAGCTAATTTATGCTAAATTAAGTCTAACTTAACTAATTAACAGTACTCTTGATTGCTAAATAAGCTTAAACTAGATTTGAGCTTATGGGATTAATTAAGTAAAACAGTTATTAGGGGGCTACTTTAAGCACATACATAAGCAATCCTAATAAGCTAAGGTGAAAAACAAATATTGGGTTCTCAAGATCACCTAGCAGACTACACATGGACCAAATCTCAGCTCCTAATGAGCTTATTTGAATCCTGTGCAAAGGTCGAAAGTTGCTCAGTTCACAACTCAAGATATGAGTGTGAGCAGGCATATGAGACCTATTTGAGAAGCTGATTTAGAGCTTTTAGAGACTTGATAAAATTCAACAAAGATAAGATTTCTAAACTAGACCAACTGAACTTGTAAAATACAAAATATCACTTGATTTAAACCTCATATGAATCCATGAAACATCAAGAAAGATTTGCAAAACCGCAATTATCACTTTTTGACTATGTAGGATGATTTGGAAAGTTGACTTTGTGAGATTCAATTGCAATTCTAGGACTGATTTTTATGAAATGAGATGTGATAAGACCTAAATAAGCTAAATCAACTATTTCTAATCCCGTCCTAAGCCATTTTACCAACTCTGCACATTAATGATTTTAAGCAATAATGATTTTAAAATTATTTTGACTTTTGAAACTATCATGCACAATACTAAGATTTGAAATGACTAAATTGGTACTAATTAAGGCTAAAGCGACTAATAGCTATCACTATGAAGCCTTGAATCACAGTTATACTCCTAAACCAAACACTCCTTTAAAATGTTTAAATAACAGTTTTAGCTATCAAATACTATCCTACTTATGCAGAGATTCAAACAAGTAAATTACTAAGATCCAAAAGTTATAATAACATTAAATCAGACTCTAAACACAATCAAGCATGACATGAGCATGAGCATATAAATAGCAGTTTTGAGCATAAAACTTACAAGAGGTCCAGCTTAATGGAGCTTAACACAGAACCAAACCAACCATTTTAAGACCAAATCCAATCCAGAATTTAGCTCAGAATCAACCCAACTCCATTTCCATACCAAATTCCAACTCAGTTGACTTTATTTGACTTTTATGAAATCTTGGGATAGAACTGAATTCAACTAGCATAGGCTCACACCAAGCTATATTAAGCTTGTATGAGCTTATTCAAACAGTAAATAAGCTTTTTAATTAACACTTTAACTTAATTCAATTAAACAGAAACTTGAAAACTTGGAATTTCATTGACTTTGAAAATTAGTACAACATGTAAGTAATTAAGAACAAATTACATAAAAAAAACTTGAAATGAGAATCGAACTTAAATTTAAACTGAAACAAGCATTAAATAAATTTTACACTATGAATGGTCTAAAACATGTGACACCTATTTCTTCCATCTTATTTTCCTTTTAATAGGCATCCAAAGCTTCCTTGTCGACCTCGATTAAATCCCACCATTGGATGGGCTTTGATATCATCTTATCGTCCATTTGGCATTTTAAGGAAAAATATCAAAAGCGTGTTTTATCAATTAAAGATTCTTGGACTTTTCGGAGGTGTTAAGGGTGGTTAGACAATTGTTAGGAATGAGGTGGAAAGTTGAAAAGGTGGAAAACCACTTTGGTTTTGGTTTTCAGTTGAGGAAGAGGAAGAAGCACAGTAGTTGTGGTTTTGGGCGGGGTTTTGACCATTTGACCGAAGTTATTTAATACGTGGGGGGGTTAAAAATTGGTATATGACAGGTCAAGTTGGGATTGGGCTGCTGGATTGGATTGGTGTTTGTGTTTTGGGCTTGGGTATTGTGTTAATAACACAAAAGGGTCCGTTTGGTTTTATTTAAATAACAAGGACCATTTATGCCATTTTCTGAAAATGAAGGGTTAAACTTGCCAATATTCCAAAGTTATAATAAGGACCAAACTTGCCAAGTTTCTTTTACCAAAGGACCATAAATGTTAATTTTCCAATTTTAAATGTCCAAGGGCCTTTAATGTCATTTTTGAAACTTGAGGGACCAAACATGTAAATTGTGATTTTTTAAACTTTGAAGGGTTTGTTTTGACAACTTTTGAATCCCATAGACCTTAAATGATATTTTTGCTTAATTTTGATTTACCAGGGACTGTTTTTGACAACTTTTGAAACTTGGGGGACTAAAACTGCCAAATATGCAAACTTAATACGTTTTCATCCGATTTTGGTACTTTTGCATTTGAAACACATAAAACACTTATTTGTGATATTTTCATCATTTTGATGCATTTCGAGTGTTTTCGGATGTTTTGGCATTTTAAAGCAGACAAAATGATGAGTATTTAGACACTCATCAATCCCCACACTAAGATATTGCTAGTCCCTAGCAATGTTTTGAGAAAAATTAATAGATTTCATCTCTTTACCAAAAGCCATTACTCGGAGTAGCCAATTGTTTTAGTTCAAGTAAGAACCTTGGTACAATGATAACCAAATGATTTTGAGCAAATCATCGACTTTCAACGGTTTTGATTTGTCTTTACCGAGCCGCTTGCTTCGGACTAGCCAACTCTTAGATAAATTATCAATATTATCTTTGGTGAGCCGATTACCAATTATGGTTTTCCAACTGCCTTTACCACAAGCCATAAACTTGCGGGCTAGCCAACTATTTACTTTTTAGGATATGGTGAGCTGAACACCATACAATTTTGGGCAAATTGCAAGCCATCAACGGATTTGAGATATCTTTACCAAGAGCCGTTTGCTCCTGGATTAGCCAGTCCTTATGTGGGTTAGACATGGTGGACTGATTACCATTTGTTGTGTTTAGTACATAGTACTTCCACAAAATAAAAAATTTTAAAATTTGGCCATTTTGGGGGAAAAGGGACTAAAAGGGTACATTTATTATCAAATTCGCCAGAATTTCCCCCCCACACTTAGAAATGAATATTGTCCTCAATATTCAAAGTACCTATTGTTATGCGAAACTTAGAACGTAAAAGATAACATTACTAGCTAAGTGTAGAAACACAACAATTATTCTCTTTTTAATATTTACAATTTTCATTCATTTTAAGATCTATATACAACATGTGGGACATCTCCCCACACTAAGGTGGTACACACGGGTGAAAACCCATGTTTAACTACTGTTTTTGATTACCGAGTCGCTAGCTTGACTCGACCCCGAATTAATTTGTTCATGGGGAAGTAAGTGGAAGAGACAATCTCCATCGAACTTTCATTCAAGATGTTTGTATAAACATTGAAGTACGTGAAAGTTCCACACCGATGAGATATACATAGAACCGGCTCACAAATGATAAATGAAAATGCCGGGGTCAAAGATAGTGTCCTCATTCCCGAAGGAGTGAAGAACAGGAGAAGCCACGGGATAGGTGAAGAAGAGAAAGAAAGTCATGATAAAGATCATGACTAACTTATCATTATCAGAAGGGGAATTCATGATAGCATGAATCTCATCAGTTAAGCTCAATTGGTCTAGACATATCCCGGGTGTGTCTAGATCAAAGTAGAAGTTATCATATTCCGGTGGAGATATGATATGAGTGAGTTCACAGGAGAACTCCTCAAAGGCGAATGATTCATATTCGGGATTGATTTGAGTGAGTTCACTGGGGAACTCCTCAAAAGTGAATGAATCATAATCGGGGAGAGAATTATGAGAATGAGAAGTGGTAATACCACTAATCTTCTCTCCCATATGATCAAAATTGAACGTTTGCAATTCCGGAATAGAATCATCGAAGAAAAGTTTACTATCCTCAAAGGGGATAGGATATGAAGTAGGCTTTTCATTAAAAGCCTCGATTCTAGAAATGAGAAGATTAACATTTAATAATGTAAGACGAAGAGCTTCGTCTTGGATTATTTCTTCATCATTCTCTTCTCCTAAGTCGACAGCTCGAAGGTAATTCCCATATAACTTATGTCTCCACAAGATAAAGAATAGTCCTCATCAGAATCAGAGAACATCTCAATATGATCATTTTGGAAGACAAGAGGAGGAGGGATATCACACACATGATCAAGAATTCCCTGTGATTCTCTTGGAATTGGGACAAGGTTCTCAACACTAGACTTTATGAATTCGTCCGATTCCTTTTTAGGAACAGTGTCAAGATGCTCATTCCCCATGTTTAGAGAGTGAGTGGGAATATCGGGTGTGATAACAATAGACTGAGGGAGTTGAGAAGGACTAGCATACATATCTTTATACTTTCCATGTGTTCTTCTGCTAGTAATTCCATCATAGTCTTTTCTCCCTGATTTTTCATGGAAGCAATTTCAACTGATGAACTTGATGAACCTGTACAAAATTGACGAATATCAAGGGTAACTTCATCATCATCGTCATCGTGAATGAAACGGAATCGAGAGCTAGATTTGGTGCTTTTCTTTTGCAATTGATTCCCTAATAGATTTTTCAAAGGCAATTGGGAATCTAATTTAGCGATCCGCTCTTGACTAACAAAACTTCCATGGATTTTGATTTGGATTATCTTGGGAGTGTTTACATTCCTTCAAATCTTTCACTAAATCCAAAAGATCAAGGAGAAGATTTTGAGGAAGTGGCTCAGCCGAGGTGGTGCTGATTCATTTGGTGTTGTAGAGGTTGGTCATGATATGAAGAGTCGTAATTGTTACAGGAAATGGATTCCTTGTTTGACAATCGAGCTAGAGTGAGGACCTCCACAAGACTCACAACAAGAAACCGATGTGGCCGTGAGTCATATGTGTTGCGGTCATAATTGTTATCGGGAACCCGCTCATATACAAGCGTGTTTCCCGATTGACAATCGAATCGTAGTGTGAACCACCACAAGTACTACAACAAGAAAGCTGCCGAGTCTCACGGTGTGGTAGCCGATGGAATAAATCGGTTGTGTTATGGTAGGAATAGGGATCCCGGTTATAGATGGACCCGTTTCCGATTCCACCATGCTACAACCGGGGCAATTGCCACCATTATAAGGACCACCACACCATTGACAACCAAGAGGGTGATGATAAGACATAGAAAGAATCAAAGGTTCTGAGAGGGTTGGGATGAAGAATCAAAGATGTGAGAGGTAAGGATGGATATTTTGGATTTTTGGATAACATTTTGTAAAAATAAGAAAGAAAATCTTTTGGGTTTTTGTGTTTGTTGAAAACTTGAATAATAAAAAATGTTTTTGGTAATCGATCATCAAACGAATTAACTTCACGATAATTTTGGTTTTATATGAAAACAAGGAAATATGGACAAAGATGGTAAATATACAATGGGTGTATATTCAACAACACCGATGCTTCAAATTGAGAACGCAAAGACACCTCCCCAAGAATGGCTTAAAATTTGATTGGGTCTAAACGGTCAAGTTTATCACACAAGCTAACCACTTGTGAATGGTCAACCATAATAAACTTCAAACAGCTCAGAAACCAATACAATTAAGATCAGAGGAATATAGTGTATCCCCGGGTCGTTAAGTCCCAACGAGGTGTGAAATCTGTAGTAGAACGAATCTATGATCGAGTGATATTGAATGGGAAAAGGTTTGTGAATTTGGAATATTTATAACTAAAGAAAAAGTTTATAAATTACAGCGACTTAAATGCAAATTAAAGAAAATTAAAAAGCTAAATTATATTAAATAAACGCTATCACTATTTTTAAAATCGATGAACGTTTAAAACCTAAAACGTACATTTAAATAAAATTACATGAACGTACTAAATAAAAAGTGAGTTTTAAGAAATAAAAGGCCTACAAATATGAAAACGATATTTTTACAATCCTAATAATAAAAGAAAATTATTAGAAAAAGAAAATTATTTTTAAAACTATTTATTTAATTATTATTAATTAAAAACTATTTTTAGCTATTTAATAATAACCTAAAATATAAGAAAATATGAAATAAAGATAGAAAAATAAAATTATGATTTAGAAAAATCTAAAATATTATAAAACTTGTTTTAAAACTGAAAATATATTTTTTAGACTTTTTATGTATTTATTATTAATTAATTACTATTTAAAACTAATTAAAATGCTAGAAAATACTATTTAAACTAAGAAAATTATGGAAAAATATTTTTTTTGCTTTTTATATTTATCTTAATCTAGGAAAATTGAAAACATATTTTTTTAAACTTTTTCGATTTATTTGTAATAAAAGCTAATTAAAAGTCTTAAAACCGATTTAAATGAGGAAAATATCAAACATCTTTGGAAAAATATGAAAAATTCAGAAAATTCTAAAGTAATATTCGATTCTATAAAAATATAAAAACATATGCTTATGTGCAAGATTATGAAACTGTAGTGAAAGAGCTTAAAAATAAGCACTAAAAATAAGCTATAAGCTACCTAATGAGCACCAAATGATCAAGACAGCTAATTTATGCTAAATTAAGTCTAAATTAACTAATTAACAGTACTCTTGATTGCTAAATAAGCTTAAACTAAATTTGAGCTTATGGGATTAATTAAGTAAAACAGTTATTAGGGGGCTACTTTAAGCACATACATAAGCAATCCTAATAAGCTAAGGTGAAAAACAAATATTGGGTTCTCAAGATCACCTAGCAGACTACACATGGACCAAATCTCAGCTCCTAATGAGCTTATTTGAATCCTGTGCAAAGGCTGCAAGTTGCCTGGTTCACAACTCAAGATTAATGAGTGTGAGCAGGGCATATGAGACCTATTTGAGAAGGCGATTTAGAGCTTTTAGAGACTTGATAAAATTCAACAAAGATAAGATTTCTAAACTAAACCAATCGAACTTGTAAAATACAAAATATCACTTGATTTAAACCTCATATGAATCCATGAAACATCAAGAAAGATTTGCAAAACCGCAATTATCACTTTTTGACTATGTAGGATGATTTGGAAAGTTGACTTTTGTGAGATTCAATTGCAATTCTAGGACTAATTTTTATGAAATGAGATATGATAAGACCTAAATAAGCTAAATCAACTATTTCTAATCTGTCCTAAGCCATTTTACCAACTGCATTATGATTTTAAGCAATAATGATTTTAAAATTATTTTGACTTTTGAAACTATCATGCACAATACTAAGATTTGAAATGACTAAATTGGTACTAATTAAGGCTAAAGCGACTAATAGCTATCACTATGAAGCTTGAATCACGCTTATACTCCTAAACCAAACACTCCTTTAAAATGTTTAAATAATGCTTTAGCTATCAAATACTATCCTACTTATGCAGAGATTCAAACAAGTAAATTACTAAGATCCTAAAGTTATAATAACATTAAATCAGACTCTAAACACAATCAAGCATGACATGAGCATGAGCATATGAATAGCAGTTTTGAGCATAAAACTTACAAGAGGTCCAGCTTAATGGAGCTTAACACAGAACCAAACCAACCATTTTAAGACCAAATCCAATCCAGAATTTAGCTCAGCATCAACCCAACTCCATTTCCATACCAAATTCCAACTCAGTTGACTTTATTTGACTTTTATGAAATCTTGGGATAGAACTGAATTCAACTAGCATAGGCTCACACCAAGCTATATTAAGCTTGTATGAGCTTATTCAAACGATAAATAAGCTTTTTAATTAACACTTTAACTTAATTGAATTAAACAGAAACTTGAAAACTTGGAATTTCATTGACTTTGAAAATTAGTACAATCTGAAGTAATTAAGAACAAATTACATAAAAAAACTTGAAATGAGAATCCAAACTTAAATTTAAAGCTGAAACAAGCATTAAATAAATTTTACACTATGAATGGTCTAAAACATGTGACACCTATTTCTTCATCTTCTTTTCCTTTTAATAGGCATCCAAAGCTTCCTTGTCGACCTCTAATTAAGTCCCACCATTGGATAGGCTTTGATATCATCTTATCGTCCATTTGGCATTTTAAGGAAAAATATCAAAAGCGTGTTTTATCAATTAAAGATTCTTGGACTTTGTGGAGGTGTTAAGGGTGGTTAGACAATTGTTAGGAATGAGGTGGAAAGTTGAAAGGTGGAAAACCACACCGGTTTTGGTTTTCGAGTTGAGGAAGAGGAAGAAGCACGATGAGTTGTGGTTTTGGGCGGGTTTGACCATTTGACCGAAGTTATTTAATACGTGGGGGTTAAAATTGGTATATGACAGTCAAGTTGGGATTGAAATCTTTGGATTGGATTGGTGTTTGTGTTTTGGGCTTGGGTATTGTGTTAATAACACAAAAGGGTCCGTTTGGTTTTATTTAAATAACAAGGACCATTTATGTCATTTTCTGAAAATGAAGGGTTAAACTTGCCAATATTTCAAAGTTATTATAAGGACCAAACTTGCCAAGTTTCTTTTACCAAAGGACCATAATGTTAATTTTCCAATTTTAAATGTCCAAGGGCCTTTAATGTCATTTTTGAAACTTGAAGGACCAAACATGTAAATTGTGATTTTTTAAACTTTGAAGGGTTTGTTTTGACAACTTTTGAATCCCATGGACCTTAAATGATATTTTTGCTTAATTTTGATTTACCAGGGACTATTTTTGACAACTTTTGAAATTTGGGGGACTAAAACTGCCAAATATGCAAACTTAATACGTTTTTCATCTGATTTTGGTACTTTTGCATTTGAAACACATAAAACACTTATTTGTGATATTTTCATCATTTTGATGCATTTCTGAGTGTTTTCAGATGTTTTTGGCATTTTAAACGGTACAAAAATGATGAGTATTTAGACACTCATCAAATAACTTTTATTATAAACTCTAAATCTTCTTATTATGCAGATACTCTAATACAACTCTAAGATAATCGAACTTTTCTCTAAAACACTAATTCGTAAACTCTAAAACTCTTTTTGGAATCGTACCTCTAATGCCAATCTAGGTGTCCTTTTATAGGCTCAAGGATATCCTAGTCGGTTTACAATATGTAACCTTGTACGACAAGTAATCTAAACATAGAATACAATTCTTTCCATAAACGAATATAACAGTTCTTTTGTTCTTGCAAGACTTTGACTTCATAGTGCAAGACTTTGACTTTGTCTTTAGCGATGCTTTGACTCTTTGACTTCTTCCAAGATTTTGCGGTTCTGATGCTTTCATATCTTCAAGACTTTCATATCCCAACAATCCTCCCTAACTTGAATTCTACTTGCTTGACTTCAAGTTCCTTTGTGAATATATCATTAATGACTTCATCTTTAAAACGGATTGTTTCTTAGTCTTTAGATTGTATCTCGTAATATATGTGCTTGTCAAAGTATCTCTTAAAATTGTTCTTTGAGCAATGAGATCCAAAGAATCTCCATCTTTTCAAAGAACACGGCAACATATGACAAATTGTACATTAATTCGGTTTAAGTTGCATACTATTCTCATCACTTCCGGTGTGTTAACTCTGTGAGAGGTGAATCATTGAAAACTTAATGGATTTAGATCTCTTTACCAAAGCCATTATCTCGGAGTAGCCAAATGTTTTGGTGTGTAAGACCATGGTACATTGATAACCATATGATTTTAGCAAACCACCACTATCAATAGATTTGATTTTTCTTTACCAAAAGTTGTACCCTTCGGACTAGTTAGTTCTTCTATCTAATGGTGAACTAATTACCAATAATGGTTTTTCCACGCCTTTACCACAAGCCATTTTCTTGTGGGCTAGCCAACTCTTCACATTATCGATATGGTGAGTTGATTACCATCCAACTTATTAGCAAGTTGTCAACTAAAAACGGATTTGATATATCTTTACGAGCCGTTTGCTCATGGATTAGTCAATCCTTTTGTAACCATGGTGGATTGATAACCTATTGATGTTATCATCACAAAACCATTTATTCAACCTTTATTTCAAAATATTTATTACTTAGCAAAGGTTTCTTCTAAAATTCATTTAACTGGTTTATTTCAAAACAAGACTTTGATGAAAGTATTGTCGATCAAGATACTTTGAATAAAAATCGATATATCAAAAGTATTTATTCAAATAAAATTCATACCGCTTAAAGATCATCTTCAAGAATGGTAGTCCAGTTTATAAACAAGTTGATAACCATGCGAGCGGTTTCATTATCCTCTTCTACTTCCAATCCATGCTCTAGCATTCTTCTCATGAGCTCAACTGTGAGAGGATATCTTCTTCTCGCAAACATATGTATCATTGTTCCATTTTCCACTCTAAAACATGAACTCCAGACTCTTCAAAGAATCTCCAGCAAACAATTTCCCAGCTTTCTTGATTCTTCTAGATATCATCAGTGCTGTCTTCTTCAGTTTCCCATATAGTTATGAGATCACCATATAAAACCAAACCAATCCCTTCTAATGGATTATTTTCAAAGTAAGCCTTCACAACATGATATAAGTAGAATAAGTCTACTCTATCTATAATGTGCAGTATATCCCATAGCCTTTTGAAAACTTTGAAGCTTTCATCTTCTTTATGAAAAATCATGTAATCTCCATTCTTGGATTTCACAACTTCAAAAACACTAATCTTTGATCTGTTCATCTTCATGTCATCATCTTCCTTTGTATAATCAAAATTTACCACTCTGAGATAATTCTTTAATTCATCACTAGTCTCAGATCTTAATTCTACTTTTCTTTCTTTGAAAACCGAACATCCAGAATTTCGTTTTCCTTTTCTTTTCAAACTCTTCTTTCTTTCACTTCATCCAAGTAGCTTCTTCTAAAATCTTTAATGCTGCAACATCTTTCTTATAAGCTTCTCTCAAAGATCATATAGTCTTTTCATATCAACATAATTCAGTTTCGCAATCCTTTATATCCTCTGCTTTTTAAATATGCCATCATTGCATTCCTTTCTTTAGCTAAATTAGGTCTTCTTGACATATATCTAACAGGAGTAGGTGACTGTAATGGTTCGGCAGCTTCAGCATCTAATTCATCTTGTACCTTTTGAGCTGCTTCTCTATTCTGAGCTTCTTGAGCTTCCTGATCTTTTCTTTCTTTAGCATCTAATTCTTCTTGAAGCTTTCTAGCTGCAGCTTCATTCCTAGCAACTTCAATTGCTCTAAGTTCTGCCAAAGTTAGTTTCTTTTTCTTAGTTTCAACCAAAACACCTTTCCCTTTATCTTTAGGATCAATTGCAGGTTGAGAAGTTCTTTGTTGTTCTTCTTCTTGTACATCTCTAATAGTAACACCTCCTCTTGGTTGTGACAAATCTCCTAAAATTGTAGCAATGAACTCATCATCACTTGCAGAATGAATAGGTTTGAATGTAGCTTCCTCCTCTTCTTGTATAACAGTTGTAGAAGGACCAGCTTCTTCTTCAAAATTCAATACTCTTGGTGTTATTACCTCTTGTCTAGAAGTATCATGAAAAGCAGCACTTTGATGTTCAATACCTTGATCATCAGTACCTTGAACATCAGTACCTTGAACTTGTTCTTCTTGTTCCTCAGTATCTGAAATAATCTTTTCTTCAGTACCTTCAGGTTCTTTCTTCTTCGTAACATCTTCTTTCAAATTATCTTTTTCTAAATTCCTCCCCAAGTTGACAGAAGATGTTGTATGAACCTTCTTGCGTTTTAATTCCTTTCGAAGTTGCTTACGGCGTTTGTTTTCCTCTTTAACCCATAAGTTGTAACCTTGAATATATGGTTTAATAAAATTCCTTAACCACATATACTTACGCTTCAACTTCTTAAGCGCTTTAGCTTGCTCTCCAAAAGATTTCTTCAACCTTGTCAATTCTCGAGTTAAAGCATAATTGCTGAGAACTTGACCTTCAGGAGCCATAGAAACGTCATCTCCTTGAGATTGTGAGTGAACGTCGTGTTGAGATTCGTGTAGAGATGGTGGAGGTGTAAAAGCAACATGTTCTGGAGCATCGGTACTTTGCTGAGAAGCAGTACCTTTTGATGCAGTACCTTGTGTGTCAACACTTGGTGATGCAGATCTTTGAGAAGTAGCACTCTGAGAGGCAGCACTTTGTGAAGCAGTACCATGTACAGAAGCAGAACCTTCACTTGCCTCATCCTCTCCAGCTTCATCACGTACAGCTTGAACAACTTCCGGCATTGTAGTAGTTAATGGAGTATCTCCACCTCTGAACAAATCACTTCGCCTAGCCATAAATGTAAATATTTTGGCTTGTTGCACAATGACAGGTAACAAATCAGCAGGTTTTGGAACATCAGCCAATTGCTTGTTTAAGAAAACCTATACAAACCTTGGGTACATCAACCATTTTGACCCATATGATATATGTGAAAGCATCCCATCCAAATAAGCCTTGAAAAATTAAACACTCTGTTGGTAGCTAATCCAACCATTGCAGATGCTATATTTGACCCAAACTGCTCCCAAGAAGTACTTTTAGAACTTATGCAATGAAGCAAGACATGAATCAAGAACTTCCATTGAGGATGTAATAATGCTTTCTTGAATGTTTGTTCACAAAGATCCTTCATAACCAAGATCCCTAAAAGTATCCCAAATCGCTTGCTTGTCAAATCGAATAGCCCCATCTTCATCACCAAATAATAAATCTTCTCGAATAGAGGCCTCTGTAATCTTGATAGTCCGTCCAAAGAATCGTTGATCTAATATAATATTCATCCTCTTCCATATTATCTCTAGCATTAGCCCAAAATTCTTGAATCCAAGGTTCAATAATATCCGGCTCAACTAAAAGAGCATAACTAATTGGCGACCCAGTAAGATAATCAATGATATCATAAAAAGCCACATTCGCCTCAGTCTTGTCCAAATTAGCCACCATATTGTGCTTTGAAACAGTTAATCGATGCGCCATTGATGAATAAGTGAGCACAATGAAAAGATATTATCGAATAATAAAGAGATGGTGATTGTGAAATAAGTATGGAAAAGATTCTAAGTAATAATATGAGAGGGAAAATCGGGAAGTAGTTATTTATAGGTGGGATTTGAAAAATCACAACCTATAGTAACAAAGTTACCGTTACTATCAATTACCCATCAATATTACCGTTGGAACAAGACTTTAATATGACAAACAAGACTTTCCACATAAGCAAGACTTTCCCAAGCAAGACTTTCCAAGCAAGACTTTCTGTGAAACACGAAGACTTTGCCAAATTCCTTCATATAAACTAAGTATAAACAAGTATCCTCCCTCACAATACATGTGACTATACTAACACCTTATAGTCCTCCCTCAAACATAGCTTAGTAGTTAATCATTCCAATGCTCACGACCAAGTGATTGAATCGTGACACATCAAAACCTTTGTGAGTAAATCACCTACATTGTCATCCGTGTGAACCTTAACAACATTGATGAGCTCGTGCTCATAACAATCTCGATAAAGTGATGCCTAATCAATATGCTTTGTCTTGGAATGATACATAGGATTCTTCACAATACAAATGGTACTCTCATTATCAATATTGATAGGAGTATTTTTGAAATTGAACCCATAGTCCAAGAGTTGATTCGCATCCACAAAACTTGTCCACAACAGCTTGCGCAGCCTACATATTCACTTCAAGAGATGATGTTCTTCGCAATTGTCCGCTTCTTGCATTGCCGGAGACTAACCTTCTTCCAAGATATTGGCATCCACCAGTTGTTGATCTTCTATCATAATTATCACCGCATAGTCACTATCTCAAAAGCTTCCAAGTGAAAAGGTGACTCTTTAGGATACCACAACCCCAACTTAGGTTGTTGTTTCAAATAATGAGAAAATTCTTTTACCGCATTCATGTGAGAGATCTTTGGTGAGACTTGATATCTTGCACATAGACAAACCGCAAACATGATATCGTGCCCGGATGCGATAAGATACATAAGAGAGCCAATCATTGATCTATAAAGCTTGACTTAAACCGGTTGTCCATCTTCATCTTTGCCCAATGAATTGATAGATTTAATAGGTGTAGTAATGACCTTCATATCATCAAACTTAAACATCTTAAGTATGTACGTAACATACTTGTCTTGGTGATAAAATTCCTTCTTTGACCGCTTAACTGTAGTCCTAAAAAGAAAGTTAACTCTCCCATTAAACTCATTTGAAATTCCTTACGCATCACCGCTCAAACTCCTTAACCATGGACTGTTTGGTAGCCCCAAAGATGATATCATCAACATAGACTTGAACTAACATGATATCCTTCTTGTCTTTCTTGATAAATGAGTCTTATCTATAGCTCCCTCCCGTATCCATGTTGTAATAAGAATGTAGAGAGCCTCTCATACCAAGCTCTAGGTGCACGATGAAGGCCATAAAGAGCCTTAACACCTTATAGACTTTGTTTGGATATTTAGGATCTTCAAAACACGGAGGTTGTTTCACATACACCTCTTCAAGAATAGTACCATATAAAAGGCACTCTTGACATCCATTTGGTAAACACGAAAACCCATGTATGAAGCAAAAGCAAGAAATATTCTAATAGCCTCAATCCTTGCTACAGGAGCAAATACTTCATCATAATCGACTTCTTCTTGTCTCAGAGCCGTGTGCTACTAACCTTGCCTTGTTTTTAATAACATTGCCTCTTTCATCTCTTTTACTCGAAAACCCATCGGTGCCAATAACTCTCTTCCCATCCGGAAGATCACATAAAACCCAAACTTTTGAAGTTTAAATTGAAGAAGTTCTTCTGCATAGCTTCAACCCAGCTTTCTTTAGTCAAAGCTTGAGCAATATTCTTGGGTTCCTCTTGAGAGATGAAACAAGTAAATAAGGTGTTTGATGGTCCTTATGATTCACTGTTTTGTTTATACACAAAGCTAAGTAAATCATTGTGAGGTTTTGTGAAACCCTTAGCTTTGTGTCTTGTCATAACTCCAGTAGAAGGACCAATGATTTGATCATTGGATGATTCTTATGAATCCGTAAGATTGGTGACCGTGGAACTCCATATGTATCATCCAGATTAGTATAATCAAGACCTTCATTGGAATCGAGAAAATACCTTGACTTCAAGCTCATCATCGTTTCTTCTAATCCGGGCATGGTAGGATCATTCAAATCATCTAGCATCATCATCAGTGCAACAAGACTTTGGTTGAAAGTCTTGTCAAAATCTTGTGAGAATATTCTGCGATCTTGGTCTTCTTTGCCGCTTCATAAGCTCTCCTTTGTTCATCGGTGTAAGAATGTGCTAATACATCTTGAAGAAGCATCCGATTAAGTTCCTCTTGAATAGATTGATCCTCGGCAGATAATGAGGACTGTGGTGCAACAAGATTTTGTTTTGGAGAATCGATACTTTGCTTAGGAACATCGATTTTGTTTTGGACTTACGGGATCTTTATCGAGAACAAAGATCGGTCTAATATGCACTCCATGAACAACATATTGAATATCTTCTCCATTGTGCAAAGGTTGATTTTCTTCTCTAACAGAACATAATTCATTTTAGGAGATAAAACCTCAAGATCAAACATCCAATCGGGACCTTTACCTTTCTCATTGTCTTGATCTTCTAAAACTCAACATGAAGACAGCCTTGAATCTTCTTAGTAACTCGTTGTATACTGAAAGCCTTTATCGTTAGTGCAATAACCCAATAGGTAACCTTTTCGGACTTGCCATCAAACTTTCCCAGATTATCAATGGTGTTCAAAATAGTAAGAGGACATCCAAAAGGCTTCATAAAACGAATGTTGGGTTTATTGCCCATCGGCAATTCATAGGGTGTCTTCATTTGTGGTTTGGTGACAGAGACCTCATATACATAGCATGCAAGATTTACACGACACGCCCAAAATTGAATAGGTAGATGGAATCGCTAGCATTGTCCTTGCCGCTCAATCAAAGTCCTATTCTTCCTCTCGCAACACCATTTTTTGTGGTGTTCTTGCAACATCGAACTCCCTTTGATTCCTTTGTTAGCACAAAAGTCATCCATAAGCTTATTCTTGAATTCATCCATTGTCACATCGAATACCTCTAACCTTGAGTCTTAATTGGTTTCAAGTGCTATAATCGGTGTTTGAATAGCATCAAAGGTATCATCTTTAAAACCCAAAAGAAAACCCAATGAATCTACTACAATCATCAAGAATAACCAAGCAAGACTTCTTGTTTAAACTTGCCACAAAGACAGTCCAAACAGATCCATATGTATGACTCAATGGTTCTCTTATAGTTCTCTCCTCAAGCTTCTTACATGAAGCTTTATGTTGTTTACCCTTCTTGCATGCCAAACATGAATGATCATTCTTGTAAGTCTTTGAAGGTAACCTCTAACTAAATTGCCTTTGACCAGTTTGTTGATATTCTTGTAGTTAACATGGCCCAATCTTCTATGCCACTGATGTGCTTCTTCAGTTGATGCTTTTGCCACTAAACAGGTGGCCCTTCCATAAGAGTGAAGACTCTTCATGTCCAGACTATACACATCATTAGTCCTTGGTACTCTAAGTACTACCAAGTCATCGACAATGTGTTTGAAGTCGATGAAAGAATGAGACATTCGTGTCGTTGAATAACACAGATGCTTTTATCACGATTTGAGAGACCGACAACAAGTTGAACTTTAGCTCCTTCACATATCTAACATTCTCAAAATCGATTCTACCACTTTGATTGTTCCTTTCCCAAGAATCCTTCCTCCATTGGGATCATTCCCAAATGCAACTCTTCCTCCACTAATATTTCTAAAATCGCATGTAATCTCTTTGTCATCGTTATACTTCCGAGCAACCACTATCCACAATAAGATGATCTTTAAGCTCCTCTTACGGGTTGCTCGCACACAAAGAAAAAGTTAGTAACTTTTAGGAACCCAAGCCATTCTCGACTTGTGTTCCCTTGTGGAGTTACAAACTCAAATTCTTTGAGTATGTAATTCCACTATCTTTCAAATGATGATCCAAAATTATCTTTTGATTTTTAACATGGATTTTCAAAACTCTACGGTTTTTCAACATAAATCTCTTTCACCGGTTTATTAGCATTTTCTTTTATCACAAAACATCGATTCACTTTTTGTGGAAAGTACTGTGTGTCCCTAAGTAGTACCTTCCTTCTTAACCCATTCGGTTTAACACGTGGTTCCCGTGATCTAGATCCCTATGTGTATTTGAATACCTTCTAGGTTGATAGTGAGATCTCCTAGGATTTCTATTCCAAGTGGTGTGATCAAGACCTTTAGTTTCGAGCAAGACTTTGGAAAGTCTTGTGAGATCTTCAAGGTCTTCTCGATGTGGGTATCTATGATCCGGTGTAAAGTTTCGTGATTAACCCTATTTATTATTGTTTATCTCTAGGTTTCGGTTGGTAGACTTATTCCTTGAAACTTGCTTAGATATTCGAGTGTCATCACAATCTTTGATTAAGTGATGAGGGTCAGAACACACAAAACACAGCTTTTGACCCATATGTCCAAAGTGATTTCTTCTATGTCTATGCCCAAAATTATTTTGCCTTCTTGGTGAATGATAAAATCTGTTTTGACCAAAATTATCCCCAAAAGGTTTAGCAATCTTGCTTTGAAAAGGTTTTGCGAAGGGATCGCTTGTTGAGCAAGACTTTGTTTTAAAGGTACTTCTTTATTTTGAACATTATTTTCAACAGTTTCTTTGGGTTTCTCGACCTAGATTGAGCTACAAGCTTCTTCCTAAACTCTAGACTGCCTACTCCAAAACGAGAAACATCGGGCCTAGAGGGTTGATGACTAATGGGATGAGGAAAGATGATAACCATTGTCTTTCTTATATTCGTGAGGTGGTTCACTTATTGAGCCCTCATGACTAGATGTATCTACATAGTTAATGAGTTCATCATCACTAGTGGTTATGTCCTCAAAACACCATCATCCCGATCACTAGGTTGGTTTTCATCTATGTTACTAAAGTCCATTCCAAATCCTAAGCCTGTTCTAATGTAAGCCCTTCTCTCGGTTTTCAACATAAGCAACATGGGACAAGCCGGACTCTCCCAAGCAACAAACTTAGCTAACAAATCATCTCGCTCATTAGTTAATTTCTATTTCAACAATTTTACAATTTAGTTTCCATTCACTAAGTTTTAATCGATAATCTTGTTGTTCATATTTTTCACCAAGCCATTTCATTATTTTCATGAGTTAATATTTTGGCTTCCATAGACTCTAAAGTGATTTGATAACTCGCTACCTCGGACCTAGCCCTAATACAATTATCTCTTTCAATCACATAATTGTTAAGCAATTTTAGATAAAACTCATAACAGTTTGAGCATACCTCGAGATAGGAGACCGAGTTGGTGAAGTAGCCACCATAGCAAGAAGAACAGGATCATCTTCACTTTCTTTTCTCCAATCAAATCCTCCAAAGCCATCATCGATTCCAAAGCAAAGATGTTCGATTCTTCATCAAAAGCGGTGCTCCCACCAATGCTTCCACCGTGTCTTCAATCTGTATCTTCCATCGCTACCATACAAGAAGTCACCGGTTCATCATCAAACTCTTCACCCGGTCAACTCGATAAATTCTCTTGAGCAACCAAAGCCTTTGTTTCGATCGTTGGAAGTTCTTTGAGCTCAAGTTTTGGCTTCTCGATGATCCGTTTGCTTGATACTTAGCAAACCCGCACTCCTTGCAAAGTGACGGTCTTTTGACAATTGAAACATTCAATTTGAGATTTGTCAAAAGTTATTCCTTGTTTTGGTTTGAAATCAATACTTTTGCTGTCTTCTTCATGTACTTTTTGATTCTTGCGTTGATCATAGCAACTTGCCACCGATATCAATTTCTTCAAGTGCATCTTCTTCAACATGCTAGATCTTCTTCATAAGTGATGTAAGCTTGCTTGTTGTGCAAAGAAGGAGCACACAACTTCATCCGAGTGCAAAGTGGTAGATGGTGGGGCTCTTGAGCATATGAAGGGGATTGTAAATAGCGATGCTTTGAGAAATAGTACTTTGAGGAGAAGAAGACTTTTGGAAGCATCGCTCTTTTTCGATGATAGAAAAGCAATCTTGTGAGATTTGGAATTCGGTTGACCACTCATCTCATGTTCATACACCTTCATTGATGATAGAGATCATCAAAGTCCATAACATCCAATCCTTGTTGTCCTCTCGATCATAGTAGCAATCACATGCCATGTAGACGACAAGCTCCTTAGAAACTTCAAATTAGCATCCTCAATCGACACTTCGCCTTTGTATAACTCCAACATGTTGAGGAGATTTTGAAACCTATCATATGCAAGATCAAGATTCTCTCTTCACCAACTGTGAAAGTTTCAAATTGTTGCTTCACAAATTTTCGCTTCTTCTTGAGGCTTCATTCCTCCAAATCGGTCTTGAGAGCAGACCCGAGTCGCTTAGCATCTTTAGCATCATGAAATTTGAGAAGATGACCATCTAGAATGGCGATAAGAGAATGTTTAGAGCCTTTTCTTGATTCCTTATGGTTCTTCTTTGGTAAGACCGCCTTTGGTGCGCTTGGTTGTCCAGAATATTAATGGGTTACAGAACTACTTCATTCCCATTCACAATTACATTCCATAGAGCATGGTCTCGTAATGGCAATATCTTGCCTCATCTTCATGCACCGTAGATCATATTCTCCTTCTTGATTATTGGAATTCGAGGGAGGTGATTGAGGTGGTGGAACAACTTCAAGAGACATCTTGAATATAGTTGAAGTAGGGTTTCTTCCTAGTCGAGTTTCCACACAAGCTCGATACCACTTGTTGGATCGATATACTTTAATCAAACTAACTTGACTAGCTTGTTAAGGTTTAATAACCTCGGATAAATCCTAAGTTATTAACAAAGAAACACCGAGCAATCTTTATCAAGTACGCGAATTTACTTAACAAAGCTAAGAAGAATAACTTTTATTATAAACTCTAAATCGCTTATTATGCGAGATACTCTAATACAACTCTAAGATAATCGAACTTTTCTCTAAAACACTAATTCAGTAAACTCTAAAACTCTTTTGGAATCGCACTCTAATGCCAATCTAGGAGTCCTTTTATAGGCTCAAGGATATCCTAGTCGGTTTACAATATGTAACCTTGTACGACAAGTAATCTAAACATAAAATACAATTCTTTCCATAAACGAATATAACAGCCTTTGTTCTTGCAGGACTTTGACTTCATAGTGCAAGATTTTGACTTTGTCTTTAGCAAGACTTTGACTCTTTGACTTCTTCCAAGATTTTGCGGTTCTGATGCTTTCATATCTTCAGCACTTTCATATCCCAACAATCTTGCACCCCCACTTATTTACCAGAGGTCTGACAAGTGAATAACTAAGTAGGACAAGAGGTAAGCGACGAGCGTTAATTGCATAATGCAACTCTTAGACTTTATGAGACTGTTTAAGGCATTAGTATCAAGTAATAATGTCAAAAGCATGTTTAGTTCTCATCTTATGCCTCGGGTTCAAGGTCTGACCAAGCAAACTCGAAATAAGTCGACCAAGTAAGAACTTGCAAATATAACCATAGGTCTGACCTAAGAGAAATAATCACCATGGGTTGGAATGGCCCTAAGGTCTGACTAAAGAAGTCAAACCAAATGCACGTGTTCATAGTTGGATTGCATAGACTTACAATTTAACAAATAGGGTATTCACATAAATGTGGTAAAAGTCGTGTACAAAGAAGCATGCAAAACAACTTTGTAACACTTATTTCAAAAACTTTTGGTAATGAAACTATAGTGACCATCATGGTTCACGGTAGCTCCAATCAAACTCGCAGGGAGGCGGAAAACCAGATCGGCGCTAGGCAATTACCAGAAATCCTTTAGGTGTGACTTTGCGCACCTCCTTAAACCCCCTTTATAGTCTGTTCTAGTGAGTGAGCCGTACATCCCAAGTTTCCATAGCGTCTAGTTTTTAAATTCATGAAAACTTTTTTCAATAGTTTAGGTCACTTTATTTAACAAAAACAATTTTTCACGAAACAAATAGCAGGTCACAATGAGCATGATATTTAGGCGTGTAAATAAAGACCAATATTAATGTTATGGTTACGATATGTATTATTCCATATTACATACAATTAGGTGTCAAAAAAAAAACAAGTAACAATAATGAACATAAGGAATCACAAACATATAAACATGAACATCAATATATAAACACATATTGTTTCGAGTTCTCTCACGAGTCTTTCCCAAAAGGAGAACCATAAGACCGTCACTAGGTTCAATACCTAGATCGCCCCATACATCACAAAAAGCAATTGAGTGGGTCTTGTGGCCAGAAAACACATAAAAAGCATGGAAAACTTAATTAACGATTAATTACGCTATTTTATGTATTTAATAAACAATATGTAATTCTAATTATCAATATATTCTAATTAACAATTAATTCTAATTAACCTTTTAATTCTAATAAACAAATTTAATTTCAATTAACAAATTAATTCTAATTAACAATTTAATTTAGTTTGTGTGTGTCTTGTTATTTTTTATTATTAATTGACAAGTATTGCATATAGTTGTCAAAACAAAAATAAAGTGAATAACTAATTAGATTTCATGTAGCCTTTTAAACATGTTTATTAAAGCGTGTAACCCATAATCGCAAAAACGAGTTGACTCGTGATGCCACTGTTGGGATTTTATAACCTAGTTAGCCAAGTAACGCAAATGAGTACGGAGCGGAATTGGATCTAGTAATTGCAATTAGGTAAACACGTATTTAATAAACAAAAATAAATAAAAGGTAAATAGAAAACTAACCTTTGATGTCAACTGCACGCTATCAACGAACAAGAAAACCAAGGAAACTAAGTATCTAAAATAGATACCTCTACGAGTATCACACACAAACACTTAAACCAAGTACGTTCGAATAAACGCTAGTCGAGAACGTTTAACCCAATCAACACCTTGAATACTTGAATACCACGAACAAGAAAACCCCAAGAACTTTTCTTTCTTTTCTGCCCGAGAACCTGTTGTCCGAGAACAGCCTTTTCTTCACCACCCGATATCGGACAATGATGTCCGAGAACCTCCCCTTTGCTGTCCGAGAACGACCAAACAGAAAAACCCAGAAACTTGCTTCCAAACTTGTTCGACTAGGAACCTTATAACAAGATGATCAAAACCACAAACTCTAAACTCACTTGGAGGATTAACGATTGCAAGGTTTAGGGTTTAGCAAGAACCCTAATCGGATATAAGGGATCCGATTGAGTTCAATATATAGATCGATTGCTTTTAGGTTTTAAGGATAGTTATGCGTAAGGAGAATGCAAGGGTGTGTTTGTTTATATAGGGTCAAGAACCGCCTATGGCTTGGGCTTAATGCTTGCGCATCAAGCAACAAACCAAACACCCCCATCCGATCGGGCATGGTGTCTAGGCCCAAGGCTCACAAAACCGACCAAAGTAGAAAGCTAAAACAGCCCATGGGTCAAGCATATGGATCGGGTCGCATTCATGCATAATGGGTCAAGTATATTCAAGTTTAAACGATCGTCACGTACTCTCGTGTTTAACGTGTGTGCCCCCATAGGCTTACGCACTTCTAGTCGTTTACGTGTGGTTTTAACTCCCACAAACCAACAACAACCTGCAAATATAGTAATGTAACGTCAAATGGTTAGACGGGAACACATCACTCCTCTTAACTGCACCTAAATTACCTGCAACAAAAAACTAAATGAATCCCAATTAAATTTTACGTTTTCCACCCTTTAACTCTTTTAGGTTTACATATGGTGCCCCTCGTATTTCTTAATCTTTGCTAAACAAAAATACCTAAACTGCATGGATCATTTTCCCTAAACTAAAAAAGCTAATAATTCACACTACATTCAACAATCAAACCATAAATCTGATATATTTCTTAAATCATTGCTATACTTTTCATTATTACAAAACCTTCCTATTATAGGGCATGACCGAGTCAAAACAACCCCAAAAATAGTCAGGATCGCGGCTCAATTTTAGTCGAGCTGGGTAGATTTTTAGGTCCAACACGAGAACGTATAGACTAAATACATTAAGCTCACAACCCTCGTCAAGCTTTTATCAGTCTACACTCTTAACCTTTGCCTATATGTATATAGTTACATGATTATCATACAATCTAATTAAGTCAAGTCCACCCGACCTTGTATAAACTATCAAGTCTTCAATAATAACCTTATATTATTATTGCTATTAAATTAGCAAAAAAATAAATCTGTACTATATGACTTCGGCTTCAAAAATTGAACACAAAGCTAGCATGGTGATTTCATAGTTAAAATATACAATAGATCGGATTTCCTATTTCGCCTTCTCATTCAACTAAAAGAATTCCATCATTCACAAATATCAAAGTTCGACAACGATCCATTTATCTGTTCAATTCTATCATACACAAAGTATAGTCCTTTTTGAAATAATCAATTTGTCACAACACTCGCTCAATCAATTCTTATTCTAACTTAGGTAACTATACATTAACTAACTTAACAAATGATGGCTAATTGTGAACAACATATCTATACATGAATATGATAAAAAAAAATTAACTAGCACAAAAGTTCAAAGAAATATGTAAAGGAATCATTGTATTATACCTAAATATTTATAAAATGATGACCAACGAGTATTTCGGTTAACTACGATGGTGACCGTGTCGTCCATGGTTTCGGTGAACTAAGATGACGGAGTTGGGGTTTCAGTGATGGAGTGTGGCCAGAGTATGACGGAGTTGTGGGATCGAGAGATGGGAGTGACACTGTGTTCTCAAGTTTGGTTTTGAGATGAAAAGGAAGTAAAATGAAAGAAACTTAAAAATTGTCATGTTCTTTAGTTTTTTTAAAGATGATGAAAGTTAAAGTAGAGGGTAGATGAAAGTGGCGGGGTTTTTGTTGTTAATACTTTATCCCATAAAAGGGATGAAAGTGAGTAAATAAGTACAACTATTAATTGAATGACAAAAGTATCCTTAATTGTATTTTGGTTCCTTATTTGTTTTTAAAGGTATAATGATAATTTAAAAACAACATACTTCACTTTCTTTCTTCTTTTTACACTTAAGAACACACAACTTTTTTCTATTTTCTTTCATTTACTACATTTTCTTTTACTTTTCTTTACCTTGCATCCTAAATTTTTCTTGAAAACACAATATGAGGGAGTGGTGAGTGTGGGATCGAGAGATGAGAGTGACGGAGTATTATATAGTGCTAATGGTTTTCTTTAAGCATTCACTTTATTTTTTTTATTAAATTCAAAAAACCGTTTAATCTTTATTGTAAACATTGTTACCGAAATATCTCACGTGACAATATTTAATTCCACAAAACATGTTATACTAAAAAAAAAAGCCCCTTATAACACATTTTCAATCAAATTAAATCTTTTTCTGAATCAAACATACATTTTTCCTATTAACAACCATGAATATTGAAAACAAAAATCAAGAAGGAGTTTGTATAAGCTTATATAGCGGGTTTATAGCTTATGTGGTTTTCGGCTTATGCTTCATAAACTCACTTTGTAAAGCTTATTTTGAAACTTTTTGGCTTATATAAGCTTATCATGTCGTAATAAACTTATATAGACCGAAAAGTTTCAAGATAAGTCACATAAAGTGAGCTTATAAAACATAAGCCGAAAACAACATAAGTCGTTAGCCCGCTATATAAGCTTAAACAAACACCCCTCAAATCTGTAAAACCAAAGTTTGATAGTATAGAAACATCAGTTCTTGGTGGCGACCAGGCATGAGAATCTTATCCGCTCTAATACCATGTTGAATGATGAAACTCCATATGTGATACACTTAATTGATGCAATATTTATAAAATCATATACGTATAAACATAGAAAACACAATGGATCAAAAGTCAACAAGCGGTTTTGGTCAAGTATCATCTCATCTAGTGTTAAGTAGTGTGTTTCTCAACTCAAAGCCAGCAAGTTTGTGTTTGTACATATAAAAGATATATGCATGTATGTGTATGAAAATTAAATTACTCCCTAGTTACGTTTAAATCGTAGTAAAGTTTAAAAATCGTAACATAAAAAATGGTATTTTTTCATTCTTTTATTATTTCATGAATTTCGCAACTAATGAATCGTTGTTATTAAAGCTTCAAATTTCAATGAAGTTTTTGTTGCTATGTGTTAAAACTATTGTTGTTAATAATTGATAAATTCAATGGCAATGACCAAAGATTCATTTCTAAATAAGTAGCAACGAGATTCCTAGACGAGTCATTGCTAAAAGAGAGTGAAAAAGTTCCCGACCAAATTTTGGAGTACGAATTTAGCAACTTAAATTCATTGCAAAAGTTAAAATTCAACATATCTAATGTTTGTTGCCAATGTAAGAAAATAGCAAAAAATTCGTTATCTTTTACTTGCTATTTGCAGTTTTTCTAGTAGCATATACTTTTATAGTACTATATTATTATTTTGTAATAATAAATTGTAGTAAAAATATCTTAACAAATTGATAAGCAAGACAAACCTAAACCTCTAACTTCCTTTGCTAAAACACTTTTCACTATATCCGGCATCAATTTTGAATGTGAGAGTTCTATAGGAATATATTTATCAATTAACTAATTTTAATACTTGTGTATTTACGGGGCACAAACTATGAATACAACTAATAGTTATATTCTAATTATATTCGTTTGGTGTGTACCTTTTTTTTTTTTTTTTTTTTTTTTTTTTTAATCATTTATGGATTCAATTGTTCCTAAAACCGTCTTAATTGTTTATGAAACATACATTCGAAAATGCAAGGAGCATGCGAATGCAGTTTTGGATTTGAATCAAATTCAGTTTAGGTTTATGTTAACTAGGAGGGTACCCGCGCGTTGCGGCGGCGGGTACACTGAAATAAAATTTTTCGGTGAATCATGTATTTTAGTTTATTATGTTCTTTTTTACAACAAATTTACGGGGATCAAAAATTTTGTTTAGTCCGTGCCCGTTCGGGCTCGAGCCCGTTTGGCCCGTTCTCGTTCAAGCTCGACCCCGTTTGGCCCGTACCCTTTCGGGCTTGACCCCGTTTGGATTGTACCCATTCGGGCTCGGGCTCATTTGGCCCGTTTCCCGTTCGAGCTTGAATATTTGTATAGTGTGCTTTATTATTTGTATTAGTGACATTTAATGCACGAATTGTGTTTAAGTTGGTTGTACAATATGCTTGATAATTTGTATTTCTTGTGTAAGGGATGTTTTAATAACTGCGTTAATTGTATTTATTGACATGTTAATTAATTGGCTACATTAAATATCTTGACCACATTAATACTGCTTTGTATTTTATACATTAAGCTTTAAGACTTGTAAGTCTTAAAATTAAGATTGATGTAAACATCATTAATCGTGCATTGTGTATTGTACAATAGGCTTTGTATTTTGTAAGTCTTAATTTTAAGACCATGAGGAGAGAGATTCATTCCTCTATTATAAGTAGTATAGATATACGTGAGTAATAATATGTTGGAAAATGATTGGAAGACCTAAAACTCATGACTAATTTTATACCTAACTTATGTGTCATTAGCTTATTGAGTTGTGAAGAAGTGGACCCGGTTGCTGCACCTTATGAATTATTGCCACACAAATTTAGGCATAAAATTAGGCATGAATTTTAGGTCTTCAAATCACTACTCTAATATGTTTAACCTCGTATAAGTATTTTAACATTTGTACGTACAGTTTATCAAACGTGGATAGTAAAATAATATTTTTATAGATATTATTTTTTTTTTAACTTTAAAAAAGAATTACTTGAGTCGTTGCTATATGTACCATCTCGCATATTAATTTTCATATCAGAATAACTCATGGTTCATTTTGAAACTTATAATGCCAAATATATAAGTATCTTTGATATTACAATTAATTTAATCTAAGTTTAGCCTTATTTAATTTGATTTAATCAAATAATCTTTTGGCACTTTTGAGGTTTCTCTTATTGTATAAAAGATTATGGTCCAAACTATTAGTTAGGGGTGTTCTTCAGTTACGTTATTGGGTTATTTGGTTTATTTAGTTCGTTTCGTTCGGCTAAAAAAATATCCCGGTAGGGCTGAAAACCGCATTTGAATTTGATTCCGTTTTCGAGTTGACCCGAATTACATAATTTTATATTTTTTTCTTTTAGTTATATAGTTTTGTTAGGAAAAAAATATTTTCAAACTTAAAAAAATATATATTTATAAATTTATATCGGGAATGAGTTAAATGTTCTTTTTTTTCATGTATATGTGCATATCTATACTACTTTATAATAGATTTGGGACTTGCTAAAAGAGGTAGTCTTAAAATTGTAAGACCAAAAACATTTCCATTATAAGAAATATTTGTCTTACTTTTATTATGAAAAATCAATACATGCACATATAATTAAAAGCCTAGAAAGTCTTGTAACTGCCCTTAAAAGCTTTTAATGACCCATAATTTTCTTAAATTCTAACATTGATACATACTTGCAAGTTATAACAGCCCATTAAAGGCTTGTAATAGACCATTAAAACCAAGCCTTGTCCCAACCTATCTATTATAAAAATCCATACATGGGTACCCGCCGCCGCAACGCGCGGGTACCCGGCTAGTAAAAATTATATATATTTATGTGAATTCGGTTTGGTTTACACTTTGTCCAAACTGTATTCAAACCGAAAACCGAATATCTAATTTAGTTCAGTATGGTTTTGACAAATTTGGTTCGGTTACAAATTCGGTTATGTTTTGTTCAGTTTGGTTTGGCTTCGAATTTCGATTTGTAGGGTATTACCCAATTTGTGAACACCCCTACTATTAGTGGTACCCTAATCTAAATCAAGTAAATTGTTTAATACCTTATTGTATTGGAAGCATAGTGATGACGTATAGTCTATATCCGGGTCGTGGACCCGACTAAAGTCCAATACTAGCTTGGCCCGGTACGAACTGGGCTAAGCAGATTAAACGTTTGGGCTCATGAAGGCCCAAGCCGGATCTATTGATAGAATAGATATCCGATATCTTTTAAATAGATAGATAATCATTCCCAACCGATTAAGGCGGGGTACGCCGAAGGTTGAGGAACACGGAACCAACAAGGATTCCGTGCGTATATAAAGGGAATCACATCCCTCGTTTAAGGTACGATCTACCAACCCTAATTCTCCTTAAACCCTAAACCGATTACTTACTCTCACGCCGGAGGATAATCGTGAGAAACAATCCCACGATAAGCCTAACGATGTCTTTTGTCTCTTAGTGCGCAGGTCTCAAGCAACGATTCTCAATTGGTGTAGGAACCGGAGCTCCAAACAAGGAACGTCCAACTTTTGCATCAACAAGTGGCGCCATCCGTGGGACCATTCACTAAGAACCAAGAACTAGGATGACAAAGCGATCGCAATCAGACTTTACTGGAAAGAAGGCGCACAGCGGGGCAACTCCCAAGCAGATCTCTGGGACAACCAGTGCTGCTAAAAATCAGGGATCAGGCCAGGATTCGGCCTTCCCTATGGTGGAACCACTCTCGGGGACAACCCAGGAAACAACTACCACCACCAGTACCAGAGATCCGCTGCACACTCCTTTTACTCCACTCCAATCGGTGCTTGAAGCTAACTTCACAAAAGCACCCGACGCACCCGACAAGAATAAGGGCGTGTTGACAGAAACGGATACCCCTGTCCTAGAGGGGGTCGTACCGGAATTAGAGCCAAGTAGTTTTGTCTCTCAAAATTACGAAGCCCTAGCTATCCTTATGCAAGAAGAAGCAAAGAAAAGACCAGGTCGGAGTCTGCATGCTCGGCTCGACTTTGGCCCGGAGTTTGAGGCATCTCCACCGCGTCGTCAGAAGGAGAAACGCGGGAGGGATAGTCGCCGACCCCCAGTGTTCAATAGAATCGGAAGGAGAGTCGAGGAAGATGATACATCTGACTCACAGCCTATTAACGAAAGTGAGGAAGATGAGAGGCGCACCAATGTTCACACTAGACTTGGTAGCCGCAGAGTACAAGATAGACTGGGGGAGCGATATTCCCCAAGTGAAAGTCCCCCAAGCACAAATTCTGAGGACAACCGGCGTAAACGCCGAAGGAGAGAGGAACTATCTTCTAGTAATTCCTCGGACAACGAAGACAGTGAGACTGGACATTGGAAATCCAGAAGGAAAAACCGTGACCAAGAAGAGGAGGATATGTCTCTCCCATGGCGCCGTCAAAAGGTAGACGCGTTCACTAGACGCATCAGTGATTTCTCGGAGAACAAAAAGAGGCGCATGCCTACTAATGTTAAAACCTATGATGGAGCAGGTGACCCTGACGATCACCTAAAAATTTTCGAATCAGCCGCAACCATTGAAAACTGGCCACAACCTGTATGGTGCCACATGTTCAATTCCACACTGGTGGGAAATGCGCGGAACTGGTTCAACAAGCTTCCACGCAGAAGCATCAATGGCTTTGAAGAGTTGAGGAAGGCATTCCGCCTAAACTTTGCTCAACGAAAAAAGTGTGCTAAAAACCCCATTGAACTCGCTAGAGTCAAACAGCGCCAAGGGGAATCCACAAACGCTTTTATGGGCGCTTCAAGGATGAGTGCATGCAAGTCAAAGCATGTCCCGAAGTACTCAAAATTTCAGGGTTCATGAATGGGATCAAGAACCGGAACTTATTAAAAGATTGAATGACAGATTCCCAATCCTTCGATGAGGTTATGAAGCGCTACGGTCCTTTGTACAAGGAGAAGGCTGCTGCGGCGGATAGAAGAGGAGCTATTCAAACTACCGGTCACAGAACAACACAGGAGACAATCCATGCACCGAATAGTAACCGTAACAGGAACTATCGCAACCAAGGGAATGGACGCGATAATGACAAATACACCCCGCTTACCAAATCGCCAAAGGAAATACTCGCAACAGAGGATGCTAACTTCCCGAGACCACCACAGATGCGCACTCCAGAGGATCGGCGTGTAGGGAGTGGATACTGTGATTACCACACGCAGAAGGGCCACACCACTAACGAATGTGTCCAACTGCGCCAACTTATTGACAAGATGGTCAAAGAGGGTAGATTGGACCATCTGGTCAAGAATATCAAGGAAGGGAAGGACAAACAGAAGAGTGGCAATAAGAAAGAAACACAACAAACCCGACACCATTTACATGATACAATCATGGCAGCGGGTCACAAAGCAGAAGGTAAGCCAGGATTTTTCAAGTGGAAAGGAAATCTCGTTCCACACCTTAACCGCGAACAACGCAGTGGTGGAACCACTTACTATAGAGATAAGCGCGGGGGGTCACGACATCCACCGCATGTATGTTGATGGTGGAGCTTCTGCCGACATCATGTATGAGCACTGTTTCAAAAGACTGCGTCCTGAAATACGCAACCGATTAACCCGGTCGAGCAGCGTTGGTCGGTTTCTGAGGAGAAGATATGGCCTATGGGGCAAATAAGATTACATCAAGATTGGAAACGAAGAACACTCCATAACGGCTCGGATGGAATTTATGGTGATTAAATCTCCTCGCCATACAATGGCATTATCGGAGACCGGTATATCGACTATGCGGCGATGCCATCAACAGCGCATGGGATGCTTAAATTCCCAGTGGAAGGTGGTATTGTTACTCTTTACAACGCCACTGTACCACATAGAGATTGCAACACGATTGCATGCGAGACGGCACCAACCCCAGCACAGCGGACGACCAGAATTCCAAATCTGAAAGTAGCGATTCACCCAGACTACCCAGAACAGGAAATAGCCATCGGAGGGTCACTATCGGACAATGGCAAATCAGCTGTGTGTGCGCTCCTGCAAAAGAACTTAGACATTTTTGCATGGGAGCCGAAACACATGACTGGGGTACCGCGCTCAATCACAGAACACAAACTGCGAATCCGACAAGGGTACTCGCCTATCCGCCAGAAGAAGCGTGGCCAAGCCCAGGCGGGCGCAAGCGATCTGGCGAAATACACAAGGCGGTCGATCACGGGAATTATGCGTGAAGTCTATTACCATGGTGGCTTTCTAACCCGAGAATGGTCAAAAAGCGATGGCGCTGGCGAATGTGTGTTGACTTTACTGATCTTAATAAAGCGTGCCCACAAGACTGCTATCCATTACCAGAGATAGATTGGAAAATAGAGTCTCTATGCGGGTACCCATTGAAGTGTTTCCTAGATGCGTACAAAGGGTACCATCAAATTCAGATGGCTGAAGAGGATGAGGAAAAGACGGCCTTCCACACAGGCCAAGGCGTTTACTGTTACACAAAAATGCCCTTTGGCTTGAAGAACGTGGGTGCCACCTATCAGCGGTTGGTAGATAACGCTTTCGAAAAACAGGTGGGCCGCAACCTAGAAGTTTATGTCGATGATCTAGTCATCAAGAGCCATACTGAAGATGAGCTAATACGCGACATTGAGGAGACGTTTCAAACTCTACGAGAGATCAATATGAAGCTGAATCCCAAAAAGTGCACATTCGGCGCCACTGAAGGCATGTTCCTTGGATACCTTATTGAACCCGACGGTATAAAACCGTGTCCAGAAAAGACAAAAGCGGTCATCGAACTTCCTTCACCGCGCACGTTGAAGGAAGTCCAATCTCTCAACGGAAAGTTGGCCGGCCTAAACAGGTTCCTATCCAAATCAGCAGAAAAATCATTACCACTTTTCAAAACACTCAAGAAGTGTATAAAGAAGGGTGATTTCAAGTGGACTACGGAGGCAGAAGAAGCCTTCGCTCAGCTTAAACAGCATCTGGCAAAGCTCCCAACGCTCGTTGCACCCCGACCAGGGGAAGAACTGATCATGTACTTTCTCGCAGGCGATGGAGCAATCGGTGCGATGCTACTAACAGATAGGGATTCAGTACAAACTCCTATCTACTTTGTAAGCAAAGCGCTAAAGAAGACGAAGATGAACTATACCGCCATGGAAAAGTTAGTTCTTGCATTGGTGTTTGCTGCTAAACGGCTACGTAGGTATTTCCAGGCGCACCCAATAGCAGTAATCACCGATCAACCAATCAAGCAGATTATCTCTAAACCTGACGCATCAGGCCGACTCCAGAAGTGGAGTGTATTGCTGGGAGAACACAACATCTCTTACATACCACGCACGGCAATTAAAGGACAGATTCTGGCAGATTTCATCATTGAAAAGCCAGACACCGATGAGGTACCCACACCAAATAAGACGGAACGACATGATCCATGGATCTTGTTTACAGATGGATCCTCATGCATTGATAGTTCATGAGCAGGCCTTATCCTTACAAATCCAGAAGGAATGGAATTCACTTATGCACTGCGCTTTGAATTTACAGCTATAAACAACGAGGCAGAGTACGAAGCTCTACTTGCTGGACTACGCATTGTAGCTCGAATGGGTGTACATAACCTAAAAGCAAACGTGGATTCCCGGCTCGTAGCCAACCACGTGTTGGGCGAATACGTGGCTAAGGAGGATAATATGATCCAGTATCTTGACAAGACCAAGACACTGATCAAAGGTTTTGACAGGTTCACCATCAAACAGGTTCCTAGAGGGGAAAACCGCAAGGCGGATGCACTGAGCAAGATTGCCTCGACAAGCTTTGCACACCTATCAAAGCAAGTTCTGGTAGAAACACTGAAAAGCAAGTCAATCTCAGAGATGGAAGTCTCCACGATCATAGAGGAGGACGGTCCTACATGGATGACACCAATAACGAACTTCCTAAACAAAGGAATGTTACCCCAAGAGCAGAAGGAAGCTCGCAGGATACGGCGCACAGTGCAGAGATTTGAAATCCGAGACAACATCCTGTACCGACGCTCCTTCCTGCAACCATGGCTCCGCTGTGTAGGCCCATTACAGGCGAATTATGTGCTGCGAGAGATCCATGAAGGTTCATGCAATATGCACTCAGGACCACGATCCGTTGTGGCGCGCGCCATGAGATCAGGCTACTACTGGCCTACCATGCACCGAGATGCGCGGGACTTAATAAGGAAGTGTAACGATTGCCAAGTGCATAGGCCCATCCCGCGCCAACCACAGCATGAGCTAACGCCAATAACATCACCATGGCCATTCTACAAGTGGGGTATTGACATCGCAGGCCCTTTTCCTGTCGCAGCTGGGGGATTAAAATTCCTCATAGTCGCCATAGACTACTTCACCAAGTGGATTGAAGCAAAGGCGGTGGTAACAATCACTGGCAACCAGGTGAAGCGCTTCGTATGGGATAACATTGTATGCCATTTTGGTCTTCCTGGAGAAATTATCTCAGATAACGGAAAACAATTCTGTGACAATCCCTTCAAGGAATGGTGCGAGAAACTAAGCATTACACAGCACTTCGCGTCAGTTAAACACCCACAAACCAACGGCCTAGTGGAACGGGCGAATCGAAGCTTAGGCGAAGGAATTAAAACACGCCTGGACAAGCACAAAGGGAGATGGGTGGAAGAGCTATCACATGTTTTGTGGGCGCATCGCACCTCAATCAAAACCAGCACAAGAGATACCCCCTTTTCTCTAGTCTACGGGATAGAAGCCGTCATACCAGCCGAGATCGGTATGCCAACCATCCGCACTGCTGAAATAAATGTGGCAACTAATGACGAAGAACGGCGTCTTGGCCTAGATCTGCTGGAAGAAAGGCGTGAACGCGCAGCTATACGTGAAGAAAAATCGAAGTCAAGAATAAAGGGATACTATGACGCTAAGGTAAGAGGTGTCTCATTCAGACCAGGTGACTTCGTCTATCGCGCTAATGATGCAAGCCACGCAGAAGACACAAGTAAGCTTGGACCGAAGTGGGAGGGACCCTATGAGGTTACTGAAGCACTAGGAACAGGCGCGTACAAGCTACGGGGCTTGGATGGTCGTGAATTGCCACGCACATGGAACATCTGCAACCTCAAGAGGTGCTACCTATAGGAATGGCTACGGCCAAGCGCACAACTATGTATTTTTTTTATTATTTCCTTAGTATCATGTTTTTATTTCCTCACAAACACTTGCAAGTATTAATAAAACGTTGCGGTTTCTAGCTAACTCCGTGACACATTTTAATTTGTTACTTCCATATACTGTATGTCTTAACAACTTTTTTATTTTTGCCTACATGGCGTGCATGCAATATATAAACCCACGATGGTAAAAGGATAAGTTAACCTAATAAACAACTTGTTGAGTAAGAGGGTTGCAAACCCATCAGCGACGGATCACGTATCCTTGTTAAACACCTTGTTCTCAAGACGTTGGAGTAAGCTTTGTGCGCACCCGACGGATCGCAACAATGCACATGTGCGTTTAACAACTTTGGAACCAAGACACTTGATTCCTTAATTTGGTATTTACAGTACGCTGCATACCATTAACATACACGATTATGATGATACTTGACAATTGTTTTTAGTATCTTAGGATCTTCATACATGATTATGAATTTCTTGTATTATTCACACTTGCATATACAGGTAACAACGAATACTTCTTTTACGCAAAGACAAACAAGATAAGTGTGTACATCACAAATTGAAAAATATATTTACAAACACTTAACAAAAGGAGATTTATTTCATGACTACGAGTTATTTCTCAAAGATAGTTACAGCACAAGAGACAATCTAAAAACTATGACTACGCTTCAAGGAGGAACTACCCACGCGGCTATTATCATTCCCAATCCTATTCAGATCCTGCAAACAAATCCGCATCTCGACGAGCCATGGTGGCAACACTCACGGGCACCCCGTCAGACCGAGGGAGGTGCGCCGCGCCAACACCACACATAACAGCCTTGCCCTTAACACCTTTCTTTTCAGCAAGCCTCGTCGCATGCGCTTTCAACACTTGCTTCAAGGGGACCTCCCTCTCCAGGACAAAAGGATTCAGGATATCTCTAGGGCGCGCGAATATAGGAACGTGCAGTTGGGATGCATCGGGTCTAATATAATAGTCTGGCTGCGCAACAGCTTCTCCACCGAGATGACGGGCTAGAGTCAGAACTGCAAAAATTACATTTATCGGATAGTCCTGATCACGCTCCAGTTCAGCAATCTTGGGGAGTTCCAAGTCCCTCATCTTCTTCATGGCAGCGACCAGATTATCATACGCCTTCGCATCATAAGTAGGTACCTGCTCAACGGGTACCTTTAGAAGCTCAGCCTCTTGCAGCTTCTCAATGGCTTCTGAATTACCACGCTCCAGCGCACACTTCACTACATCCCCGAAGGAATCAACAACCTCTTGCGACTCTAGGGTACTTAACGCCGCAAGACGGAGCCCATGGCTTATGAGCCATCTGCGCTCAGCAATGGTTGAGAGAAGTTGAGGATATAACTCCTCGTCGTACTCCATGCTTAGTTTGCGCAACTTCTCCTCCTGAGTTTCCAGGGCACTTTTCACAGTAGCGCCAAAGTCTTCAAGCTGGGAGGTCAGTGCGTCTTTGCCATTCTCCAAATATTTCATAGCCCAATGACAAGAAGACTTATAGCCCGCGACCTCTGCACGCTCTTGATTTATTTGACACATCAGTGCCATTTTATCCTCGGCGAGTTTTTAGCATATGACCCCGAGTCTCCGCTCACCCCTAGCACTAGCCAATTGAGCCTCAGTAGCGCAATTCGTTGGTCTTTTCCGCACCTTGGCTAGTTTCGCCCGAGTACTTTACCTTTAGCGCGCCGCAAGTGAGACCGGATCATCGACCGGTTGTTCCATGGGTGCATCCCCGCGGTCTCGAGCTCGCGCTTTGGCTCTTCACCCGGATGATTCAAAGATTTAATTGGACTTGATTGGGGGGGCGATTCTGCGGATTGTTCAAACCTACAAACATGATGAGAAAATCACAGTTATTCAGTGATATCAAGATGCATGTTGATACATAATCTTGCAAGGATACTTACGCAGGAATGGATGTGTCAGGTGATGGTGGACGCGAAGCAACATCACTAGAAGATGATTCCACACTAAAAATAACTGGGCGCTTCTTCCGAGATGTGGTACGTATCGCATGTGCGCTTTCTTTTGCGCTCAGATTGGACTCTCTTCTTCCTCTTCTATTTCTTCCACGTGCTCCGCCGCTATGGGCGCTGGCTGCACGGGAGGTGTAGGTACTGTTGTACTAGGCATACTCTGTAAGGGTGTTGCTTGGAGCGCCATGGATGAACTTTCCCCTGCCTCGCCTAAGTCCAACGCTAGGGTACGCCCGGCAGCCGCAACAAGCACGGGCTCTTCTCCCTCCTTCAGGGGTCGAGTTCCTGTCAGGTGCACAACGCTGAACAGGTCCATCTCTGCGCAACAACAAAGAAATACACATAGTTCACGACAAGTACGGAGAACAAACAGTGAATAACTTACAGAAATGTAATTCAACGGGGTACGAAAGCATGAGCACCCACCCTGACCATCGGCGTCTAAGAAGATAGGAACTCTTACGAGCCGCCAAAATAGTTGTGGCTCGTGCCAATATGCACCAAGAACTCCTCGGGGTAGGAGCTTATAGGGATGCGGTTCGCATTTATTGTTTCCGCATCCTCTGCATTATATGATCCAGGGAGGGGGCGCTCATCCTTTGGCAGTGTCCCCTTAGCGTAAAAATCGAAATGAGACGGAAAACAAGTGTTGTCAATCCAGAAAAAGGCTTCCCTCCAATTTCTGAGCGCGTCTAACTTTTCCGTATAACATTGGAGTGATCCAGGGCGCTTCGCGAAGGAAACCCACCCGTTTGACCACGTGGTGTGATAAAAAGCTCGGAACAGGTGGATTGTGGGGTTAATGGCCAATAAGTGGCAGTTCACCTCGAAATTAATTAATTTCGCCGCACCTATACAGTGCAGCTGGGACAAGTGAATGCGGTAATAATTCAATACGTCACTTAAGAATAATGATATGGGTATGCGCTGATTTGCGAATTCAAAGAATCGCGTGTATACACCAATCTTCCCATCGGGGAAATCCGCTATTGATGCATTCGCAGCCGGAACTTCCGGATGTACGGCGCTAGGGATATAATAATCCGATGCAAACTGTTGAAGTTCCTCTTCCGTTATGTCGGATGAAAAATCCGTTAATTCCTTAACCATGGTGTTGTTATAACAAAGAACAAAGGCGCAGGCGCAGTTACCTAAGGGATATTTCAGTCTGACGGCTTGGATGTGTTGGAAGCTTTGCTAAAGGCGGATAGTTTTTTTTTACTATGTGTTGAAACGGTGAAAATGAAGTGAAGGGGTTATATAATCTTCTTCCTCCACGCGATGATCGACACGTGGATCCCACTAACCCTACATATGTGGTGGGGATTGTTTGATGGGACACGGGTGCAGTAACCTTTCCCCCGATTTACGAGGTGCCCGTTTCCTTTTTTATGGCTAGATACAATGTATCCTGAGAATATTTTCTTTAGCTTCTTGGCTACGCTTTGTTTATTTTTCATAGTCTGCGATAATTAGTCTAGCATCCGTAGTTACGCACTGCGCATACTAGACTGGGGGGACATGATGACGTATAGTCTATATCCGGGTCGTGGACCCGACTAAAGTCCAATACTAGCTTGGCGATGCAGGCGGGCTAAGCAGATTAAACGTTGGGCTCATGAAGGCCCAAGCGGATCTATTGATAGAATAGATATCCGATATCTTTTAAATAGATAGATAATCATTCCCAACCGATTAAGGCGGGATACGCGAAGGTTGAGGAACACGGAACCAACAAGGATTCCGTGCGTATATAAAGGGAATCACATCCCTCGTTTGAGTACGATCTACAAACCCTAATTCTCCTTAAACCCTAAACCGATTATTTACTCACACGGAGGATAATCGTGGGAAACAATCCCACGATAAGCCTAACGGTGTCTTTTGTCTCTTAGTGCGCAGGTCTCAAGCAACGATTCTCAATTGGTGCAGGAACCGGAGCTCCAAACAAGGAACGTCCAACTTTTGCATCAACACATAGCATGATGCCCCATACTAATAAACCAGTATTCTAACTTAGTTAACTCGTCAACTACGTTAGTGTATATTAACGAAGGAACTAAACGTGTACACCCATTTCTCTTGGAATTTAGCCTTTTTTCAATATTTTATTAAATAATGTCACCCATAATCAAATGGCTAGCTTCGGTTTTTGCATGGTGGGTGATTCATAGGTGTACTTCGTTTGTACTTCGGTTGAATTTGGTGGATAACAAATAAAATAGAGAATAAATTACGTTGTTAGTCTTGAGTGATGTAATGTGCTTGAATTTTACTAACGGAGTGATGCAGGTTGCCAAAAGTTTTTGACATGGATGTCTAGAGTGAAAATATGATAAACCACATGAATGTGTTTTGCAATTTACTCTTTATTTTTGAAAATTGTTTTGTTATTATATGATGAACAACTACTATTGATTTAACAGGGTTTTAGTTTTTCTAATTCAGTTATTGTGTCCACTTAACTTTAACTAGCTAAAACTTGCATTTTCTCACAAATCCTCTTTTTACTCATGTAGGGCATTTAGAGAAGCAAATATGATTGACATAGAGAGGTTGAGTAGAATAGAAATATAACTTGAAATTTAGGATATAGCTTAATAAACTTTGATTATTAAATTGTTTTAAATTATAGTTTATATAACCCCCTTTTAGGGTTTTTTAACCATGGATCCATGAGGACTTAACGAACATATGAAATGTTTAAAGTCTTTCTTGCTTACGATTGATTATATGAGACATTGTTTAATAATTATTTTTTTGAAAGTTCTAAATTTCCAAAAACAAGGTTGTTATATGTTTAGTTTTGTCTTTGATAAAGATTAAAAGACTTTACAAGTTAATTGGTGAGGGTATAAAAGTGACCAGGTTTATTAATATGTAGTACCAAAGTCTTTCGTTGCTTACGATTGATTATACGAGACATTATTTATTAAATTGTTTTGAAAATGCTAAATTTCAAAAACACTGGTACGTGTCATACGGTTAGTTTTGTTGTTGATATAAATTTTAAAAACACTTCACGAATTAGCTATGTACAAAAGTGACCATTTTTATAGTATGGGGTATCATCCTCTAATACTTTAGATACTAGATAACTCACATAACTTAATTTGAGTTACTAATAGATACATTGGCATTTGTTATAAGATGCAATTATAAAAAACAAAACAAACAGAGTAAAAAGCGCAACAAAAATATGAAAAAAAGGAATGTAGGATGCAAAGCTAGAACTTGTAAACTCTCATTTCTTTGTCCTAGTCACCTATCACTAGACCAATATCAATATTGTTTATTCATTTCTAACATAAATGTATTATAGTAAGGGTATTCCATATATACCTAATATAAACTTTAAAATGCCATATTTATCCAACTTACAAGTTAATAATGCATAATGTGCAATGATTTTGATGCATGTTTGGGAAAATATGGAATTTATTCGAAACACGGATAGAATGCCTCAATCGCCACCCCAAACAAAACACTTTGCTGTCATTTTTGATTTGTGCAACATGTACACAATCGTTTTGGTTATGTTAGGTAATTGTTTTTAGTTCTCAATTCAGATCTTAAATAGGGTTTTCTGATAAGGGTTTTAGCTGCATATAAATGAATCGCACAAATCGCTTTTCTGATTACTTAATAACTCAACGATAAAATTCATTTAAAAGGTCTAGATTATGATTAAGGAACTTTGTGGAAAAATGAATGGAAAAAATACTCAATTTATACATGTCACTACATTGAATGTAACAATGATACAGATGGAGAACAAGACGATGTTGTTGATGATTTCGTTTGATTCGAAGAACTCGTATTAGAGATGCTGCTTGATGATAGGTTAAGGGAATGCACAACTGAGGTAACCCCATATAAAGAAGAAATGGAAGGCGTCAAGTAAGATGCCACTGGCATCTTTGAAGGGAGTATAGGCACGGAGGCTTCAGAGTTCAGAACTTGAATCACTTGTCTCATTGATGGGCGAAGTTCTGAGTCAGGGTGCGCGCACCATAACCCAACCATCATCAAATGCTTGATTTCTTCTTCTTTAAAATCCAACCCTAGACGTGGATCAACTGCTTGTAAAAGATTCCCAGTACCATAAAGCCCCCAAACCCATTCAAGTAACCGTATTTGATTTTCTTGAGCCTTATACTCTATTGGTTTTCGCCCACAGGCTATTTCCAAAGCGACAACTCCGAAGCTAAATACATCTGATTCCTTGCTTACCTTTCCAGTCACTACACATTCAGGAGCCATGTAACCCAAGGTCCCAGCCAACATTGTTGTCTGTGAGCCTTTCTCATGGTCAACCAACTTAGCTAACCCAAAATCACCAAGCTTTGCGTTGAAATTCGAATCTAACATCACATTGCTAGCTTTAATGTCTCTATGCAGAACACATTGCTCCCATTCTTCATGTAAATACAGCAATGCAGAAGCAAGACCATGTGCAATTTTGTACCTTGTGCCCCATGTCAACAAGCTCTTGGCCTTGAAAAGATGTGAATCTAAGCTTCCATTTTCCATATATTCATAAACAAGCAGGAGTTCTCCTCTCTGGTGACACCAACCTATCAATTGCACTAGATTTCTGTGTCTCAATCTGCTAATGATCCTAACTTCTGATGCGTACTCCTTGATTCCCTGTTTCGAACTCTTTGACACCCTTTTCACCGCAACAAACGTGTTGGAATCTTTCAAGAAACCTCTGTAAACACCACCAAAACCGCCCTCTCCAAGCTTCTCATTCTCCGCAAAGTCACCGGTTGCCAGAGCTAATTCATGGTATGTGAATCTTTTAGGCCCGGTACCCATTTCAAATTCATTGTCCATCTCAATATCGAATCCAGTTTCATCTGCTTCTACTTCCCTTGTTTTCTTCTTCCTCCTCCACAAAACAAACACAAGCACACCTAGAAAAGTGATCCCAACCGGTAATCCAACAATTAAGCCGATCTTGCTGTTATTTCCATCTCCTATATCAGGTCCTGGGATCGGTGGGAGCAGTGGCGGCTCATTGTTTTTATCAACCTGTAACTCTGAACTATTAAAACTCCAAGATCTCACATTATTTTTTTCGAAAAGATCTCCAGTAGCTGCTGAAAATCCGAAAATAACCCATTCGGGCAACACTTCTTTGAGATCAATGACGTAATGAAGTCCATCTTGACGAAAAGCTGTATTATTTCTAAAATTAGTAAAAGAAACACTAAGATTTTTCGAAGACGAGTCATATGCAATCCAAGCTTGACACACTCTCCCACCGGTTACGTTGCTTAACCATCTCTCAGTCCTAACTGAACGAAGAGAGCTAATACTGATACCCACATGATCACCGGTGATGTTATTGCTAGAGTTTAACGTATCCCAATCACTATGCCAAAAAGTATCAAACTCCACCGCAACAAATGGGCTAACAGCAACAATCGTTGAGCGATTGACCGGAAGCCCCATGGCTCCACCAGGAGTTATCACGGAATTATTTTGAGCTAGAAAGAATGTGAGGCCATCAGCATATGCACTAGCCCCATCTGAATCGATCACAAAGGTGAAGTTGGTAATGAAGCTTGCTAGCTCACCAGATTCTCTGTCCCAAAGGTGAAGTGGTCGGAAGTAAGTGGCCCGGCCTGCTCTTTGAGTCTGATTCGAACCAATCCCATCTGGTGTCACTTGGATTCCACCATCAGAAATATAAGCCCCGTCACCCTCAGTAATTATTTCCCGATTCTGATTTTGTGGACCGATATTTGTCAAATTGAAGGTAAGTGAAGCTGCTGAAGAAATCATGACAAGAAGCACGTGAGTAATCAGATGGGTCCTGGTGAATTCCATGGCTGCAAGTTAGGTGGCAAGGTTAATAACCGGCAACGGCCCGCAATCGTCTGCCTATTTAAAAACTTCCAGGTATTGTTGTTTCTTGAAGGTCACAAGATCATTAGTCAAACAACGTAACTGTTCAACCAATGTATCTACCTGCAAAGAAGATTACTTATGTTACGTAGGTGCAGTTTTTTTTGTTGAATTGACTCATTTATGGGTTTCCTTATGGTAATAAAAAAAAATGAAGTTTTCTGTATCTAGGCAAGTGACATAAAAAAACTAAGAAAGCCGTTTATAAGTCTTTAAAAAGTTTACAAAGTCAAACAAAGACCTGGCCGGCTATCTAAAATCAGTTTACAGAGTCAAACAAAGACCTGGCTATCATTTAAAATCAATTTAAGCTTCCACATAACGTGTTTTGGTACATAATTCTTCCACCGTTCTACTTTCGAATTTAATAACAAGTACGGAGTATATTATAATCAGATTTGAGTTTGTTTGAATGATAGTTTGATGTTCTTGACTGGTTCTTGTTTAAATTTGCTTCTAGTGTACGTCTAAAATTTCCAGCAACTTGTTTATCAAATGTGTTTAATGGCATACTATTATTTTAATATCTTAGAACCCCTATTAAAAGTGGTTACTATTGAAACATGTTGCAGCTTGTTTCTTTATATGGCTTGTAACTATTACTTTTTTAGTTGTGCTTGAAGCCTTTTGTATAAAGAACGAAGATCAGGAAACTAACGTTAAAATCGTTAAAGTTTGTGCCTGGCCATTTGGGAACTAGACATATAAAAGACATTGAAATTATAACATCGCAAAATATATAGAAGACAACAACTCGATACAACATTATTCAAATAATCGAACATTGTAAATGATATTCTGAGATAAACAGAGACATTTTCATTCCACTGCATAACATAATCAAACAAGAGAATCGTATTTCTTGTGTTGATTCTTTATACCGAACAGTAAATGTAAAAGAGGGGTTGGTTAATAGTTGAAGGACTCATATTGGAACATTGAAATAGTGTAGGGTTTGTTTTGTAACTTTTCTGTTATTCTTTTTCTCCTTCCTCCCATCTGCGTTCTCTGTGTATAAAACCTTTGTATCTTTCATTTTGAAGTAATAAGGAGAATCATTTTCACTATGTGAACTGTGTGTTTCTCTCTACTCATTACTGTCAACATGGTATCAGAGCTCAGTAATGAGTTCTTGATCAGTTACAACCGTTACAACCACCGTAACTAACTTTTCCGATCACCATAAACCACCGTAACTAACTTTTTCCGATCATTATCAAATCATCATTTCTCCATCATTTCTATCATTCTCATCACAATTCTTTCATCAATAACTATCAATTTTTCATCTACATTCTGGTAAAGTGATTCAGTTCAAGTGTCTTATTCAAGACTGAATTTGTTGAATCATCTGGTTGTTATAACGGTTCTTTCAAGATTGTTGAAGCTTCCGCAACGTGTTAACAATGGCAGCATCATCTTCTTCAACTGATGCTACTAGCCAAAACAGTCAATCTCTTTTGTTCCAAAATCCACTGTATTTGCATCCTTCTGATGGCCCTGGTACTCTTGTGGTGAATGAAAAATTGTTAGGAGCACAAAACTATCGTTCTTGGAGAAGATCGGTTGAAATTGCTCTTTCTACCAAAAGAAAGTTAGGTTTCATCAGAGGAACAGTTCCAAGATCACAAGATGATGGGAATTTACAAGAACAATGGGATACATGTAATAATCGGTGATTAGTTGGTTAATGAACTCGATGATCGAATCAATTGCAAAGTCTATTATGTTCATTGGAACTGCTTATGCAATTTGGATTCAACTTGAGAAAAGATTTGCTCTCAGCAATGGGTCACATAAGTATAAGTTGAACAGAGAAACTTATGAGACTATGCAATCAGGAAGATCTGTGAGTGAGTACTATACAAGTATGAAGTGTGTTTGGGAAGAATTGGATTCAATGAATGAATTGCCAAGAATAGTCAATATTACTCCAGAAATTGCTGTTTTTCTAACTGCTTTGAGTACTCAGAAAGAAGAACAAAGATTGTTTCAGTTCTTGAATGGTTTGGATGAAAAATTTTCTCATCAAAGGAGTCAGTTGTTGTTAAACTCTCCTTTACCAAGTGTTGAAACTGCTTGTGCTTTGCTTCAGCAAGAAGAGTCTCAAAGGGGAGTATTTGGATCAGGACAGTCAATTGTTGAATCTGACCCTCTATAGCAAAGGTGAGGTCAAAAGAAGTGTAACATATGTGGCTACAAGTGGCATCCACCGGATAAATGTTGGGAGAAAGTTGGTTACCCTACATGGCATTACAAGTATAAGCGATCACGAAAGGTAAAGCTCCTCGAAGGTGGTTCAGTTATGTGAAAAGACAATGCAATGGTTGAAACCGGTGGTCATGTGGTCTTCACTTCAAAGCAATTTGAGCAACTAATGAAGAGTATTCCTCATTTTAATCGGACCAATCGATGAGACCAATGCATTGGAACATCCTTTTGGAGAAGGTACACTTTACTGTTTTTCTTGTGTGAATGGGGTTATAGAAGGATGGATAATTGATACGGGGGCAAGTGATCATATGTCACCAGATAGCAATGATTTGAATGATGTTGAGGCTCTTAAGTGTAAACAGGTTATTAATTTGCCAAATGGACATACTTCAGTCATTTCCAAAGTAGGCAATGTTGCTTTACAAAATGGACTTAAGCTAAACAATGTTCTCATAGTTCCTTCCTTCAAATTCAAGCTTTTGTCGGTCTCTAAACTAACAAAAGATTCTCATTGCTTTGTTACATTTTATGAGAAATTACGTGTTATCCGGGACTTGAAAACCGAGGAAGGTGTTGGGCTTGGGTAAAAGCAAGTCGGCCTCTATCATCTACTCAATCTTCCTCGGATCAAATTCATTCTCAACTTTCTTCAATGGTTGTATGCGCCTTGAAGATTGTAGTCTATTTTCATTTTTCTCAAACTGCTCTGCTCCAACAAACTATGCTTTTAGTGTTTTCAATAATTCTTACAGTTTGTGGCATCATAGACTTGGTCACATTTCGATTCTACTTTCAAACATATTACTGTTCTCGAAAGTGTATCTCATTCTAATGAGAATTCTTGTTTGACTTGTCCAATGGCAAAATTCACAAAACTTCCATATTTCGCTAGTAAATCTCATTCCAAAGTTCCATTTCACTCATTCATATAGACATTTGGGGACCCTATAAAGTTCCAACCATAGGGAATCATAAGTATTTTCTCACTATAGTTGATGATTGTAGTAGAGCTGTTTGGACATATTTACTAGTCAGAAAGTCAGATGCCTTTGCCACTTTCAAGTCATTTGTTACTTTTGTGAAGAAGCAATTTGAAAAGATATAAAAGTGGTGAGATCAGACAATGCCTTAGAATTTCTCAAAGGATCTATAGGCCCTTTTATGGACTCACTGGGAATAGAGCATCAAACTTCATGTGTTGATAGACCTCAGCAAAATGGGAGGGTAGAAAGGAAACATAGAAACATATTGGAGATAGCTAGAGCCCTAAGATTGCATGCTCATTTGCTCGTACATTATTGGGGTGATTGTGTTATCACCGCAACATATCTCATTAATGATTTCCCACTTTGTGTTGAAATTTAAGACACCTTATGAAGTTTTGTTGCAATCTAAACCCGAGTATAGTCATCTAAGGGTGTTTGGTTGTTTAGCAATGGCTAGTAATCCTTCCGAGTTCTTGACAAATTTGATTCCGAGGTGTACCTTGTTTATTTCGGGTTATCCACAACATCAAAGGGGTACAAACTTCGAATTTCTTTGAATCATACAAGGTTTGTGTCAAGAGATGTTGTCTTCTATGAACATATATTTCCTACTCTAAAACAAGTATGTTGCAAGTTCTTCAACTGTGCTCGCACCCATTTCTTCACCATTGTGGTATGAAGATTTTGTATCCACAACACAACCTCGCTCATGAGCCCTTTGTTATCGCTGAAGTTGTTCATGATTCTCACCTGAAGTTGTTCATGAATCACCGATGTTGTTCATGATTCTCTTGAAGTTGTTCATGAATCTGCGATGTTGTTCATGATTCTCGCGATGTTGTTCATGAATCTGCGATGTTGTTCACACCGCACCATCTTTCATTCCAACCACTAGTGTTCAAGATGCAGAATCGGAAGATCCACTAGAGTGTCAAGTGCTCCAAGTGGCTAAAAGATTATGTAACACCAATTCATCAACCAAAGGCTAATCAAGTGTCGATTACTCCTCTTGGCCTCAATTTCATGCTTTTCTATGTGCTTTGGTGGCTCATCAAGACCTACTTACTTCAAAGAAGCGGTTAAAGAAGAAGATTGGTGTAATGCAATGAATTTGGAGCTAAGAGCATTAGAGGAGAATGATACATGGAAGCGACTGTTCTACCTAAAGGGAAGAAAGCTATTGCTTGTCATTGGATCTACAAAATCAAACTCAAAGTCGATGGTACACTTGACAAGAAGAAAGCTAGACTTGTAGTGAATGGGAATAGGCAAAGAAAAGGTGTTGACTATGAAGAAACTTTTGCTCCAAATGGCAAAATGGTGATCTATTAGAGCTTTACTTGCAATGGCGACCATGAAAGGTTGGGAAATTTGTCAAATGGATGTGTCTAATGCCTTTCTCCATGGTGATCTCTTTGAAGAAGTGTATATGCAAATGCCTCAAGGGTATATTGGAAAGGGGAGAGTGTGCAAAATGTTCCTGCCGATTCAAGTTTAGTATGCAAACTCAAGAAGTCCTTGTATGGCCTCAAACAAGCACCTAGGCGTTGGTTTGCCAAACTCTTCAAAGATTGTTGTCCTTTGGCTATACTCAATCTAAGGTCGATTACTCATTGTTCATCAAGACAGATCTTGAATCCTTCTGGCAGTCCTTGTTTATGTTGATGATCTTCTAATCATCGGTTCTAGCAACACTCGATTCAAGCTCTTAAAACACAATTAAGTACTCATTTTCACATGAAGGATTTGGGTCGATGAATTATTTCTTAGGATTGGAGGTGTGCAAAAGTGACCAAGGCATTTTCATCTCTCAAAAGAAGTACACCATCGATTTACTTCAAGAAGTCTGGTTTGACTAATGCAAGACCATACAAGTTGCCTATGGATTCTCATATCAAGTTGCAAGCGGACATGGGAACTCCTTTACCCGATCCAAGTATCTGAGAAGATACATAGGCAAACTCATATATCTCACAATAACAAGACACGATATTTGCTATATTTGGCGGTTGTTGAGCGGTTTATGCAAAATCCTACATCGATGCATATGCAAGCGGTGAAACATTTGATGAGATATTTGTTGAATTCACGTGTCAAGGTATATTATTAGCTAATGATTCAATTGTTCATTTGATCGCCTATTGTGATGATGATTGGGCTAGTTGTCCTATGACAAGAAGGTCCACCATCGGCTATTGTATTTTTTTGGGTCAATCACCTATTTCATGGAAATCTAAGAAGCAACAAGTGGTGTCTAGATCATCACCGAAGTGAATACGAGCTATGGCCCTAACATGTTGTGAAGTTACTTAGTGGTGACATTGTTGAAAGATTTGGGGCTCAAAGATCTTGGTCTGTAGATTTGAAATGTGATAATCAAGTCGCCATATATATAGTCGCCAATCCGGTCTTCCATGCCGTAACAAAGCATATAGAAGTGGATTGCCATTATGTAAGGGATCAAGTCAAGAATGGGAAGTCCTACCTTCTCATGTTTCCACTAAAGACCGGTGGTTGATGTGTTTACTAAAGTTCTTCCACAGATCAAGATTCTAAATTAATGTCCAAGTTGGGAGCTTGCGGTCCTTCCACCTCTCAACTTGAGGGGAGTGTAAAAGAGGGTTGGTTAATAGTTGAAGGACTCATATTGGAACATTGAAATAGTGTAGGGTTTGTTTTGTAACTTTTCATTATTCTTTTCTCCTTCCTCCCATCTGTTTCTGCTGTATAAAACCTTTGTATCTTTCATTTTGAAGTAATAAGGAGAATCATTTTCACTGTGTGAACTGTGTGTTTCTCTCTACTCATTACTGTCAACAGTAAAAATATTTTTCATTCGTCATATTCATTCTCTTTCCGCTTTTCCATTCTATCCTACAATTCCATTATGTACAATTCCCTCATACCAAACGTCCCCTAAATGGGAGAGGCCGGCCATAAAACGTTTTTCAACCCCTCAACTCAATAATGGAGTTAATAGGTGAGGTCATTACCAAGGGAATCATCTTCTTAGCAGAGAGTTTTGTTGTAAAGGCTGTTAGTCACCAAAATTGCCTAACCACCCTCCACAGAGCAAGAGTCTAGAAAACACCTAACTGTGATTCTAGCCTAATATAACATTTATTAATATATCTTTGGTAATGCTAAACTGTAACAGAAATAATAACGTGTGCTTTAATTTTGCTGATCACACCATTTGAATATATAAAGCACGTAAATGTATATTTATTTTTCTTCAAGTATTATGTTCGGGTGTTCATTGCTATTGGAAGAGGATGAAATAAAAAGAATCTATTTCACATAAGAATTCATTTCATAAAAGGTCTCTGAAAATTTTCGAAAACAAAAATCACAACAAAGGTGAGGTTTTCATAATCTAACTATAAACCCCACCAAATTGCCTGGTCGATTTTTATCCTTACCTAAATTCTAGCCCACGGTTGTTGTAACCCCCCCCCCACACACACACACACACACACACACTTTCTTCATTAACCTGTAGATTTATACTATTAAAAGGCCAAGATTTTAGACCGAGTTTCCCACTTGAATCCAGTGTTGCAGATGAAAATTAAACCCGATTATAACCATTCGGTCAACACATCTCTTAGATCAACTCATCAACCATGTAATCAGATACAATTACATTATCCCCAAAGCTGGTGACAGAAGTGGTAAGATTTTTCTGAAATAGAATCAGAATTTATAAAAGCTTGACAGTCTCCTCCTAATATACAGCCAGTTGACAATTGTTGATATGCAGAAGAAGCAAGAGAGTTAAAATCGATGCTTACATGAGAATTATTTGTTGGATCCCAATCACTATTTCAAAGAGTATTATTCTCCACTTCCCCAACTTGTTTTTTCATGAAATAGGTCCACCAGCTGTTATTACTGATTTATATTCATCAAGAAAAACTGTGAGCCCATCAGTAAGATCCCCAACTGAGCATATCATCACGATTGAGAATATGGTAGAAAAGCTGGCTAGCTCTCGAGTAGTTTTTTTCCCAAAGATCGAAACATTCTAACTTATGTCACCCGGCCTACTCCCCTGAGTTCGTAAGACTTGAACCGCTTTGAAAGCAACTCGGATTCTATAGTTGGTGATATGAGCGCATCACCTGTCACAAATATATCCATGATCATGGAAACTTGCTACAAAAGTAGCAACGTGCTTACTGTATAGTAGTACTATAGTACAGGGCAAATCTTGGCAATCAGCGTCAACATAAGTTAGGTACTTCAATTCATCAACTTGAGTACTTAGTGAGAAAATTATTCTAATTGGGAGGCACATTTTTTTTTAAATTACGGCATCACGTACGCATGAACGTTAAAAACATCGGTCAGTCGTTCTAGAATATATCACCCACATAATTAGCTATCTGTTTCCATTGATCAACCCACACACAACCAACTTGGACAACTATTAATCGCATACCCAACTTATATCAAGTTGATCACAACTTTCACCATATATTAAAAGATTAATGCTACATTTCATTTGAACTAATTATCTTAAACAGTACTTTGTCAAGACATATTTTTTAGCATGTGTTATACTGCATCACAATTACGATTTTAGTGCATTAAGTTTATAAGTTATTGCATCATAGTTGATGCATTTAATTATTAACTATGATGCAGTAACTTATAATAAAGATGCACCAAAACTTATTAGTGTGATACACTAATGATATAAAAAAATGTATTATTTGTATAAAAAGAATCGTATTTAAATATGCTGCAGTTAATACATATATGATGCAGAAAAACTTATGATGATACAGTTTCTTATAACTATAGGCGCATCACGATTATAAAAATTGGTGCATCATAATTATAACTAATTTGTATAACTATAATGCACCAAAAGAAAAAGGTGCATCATAGTTATAATTTTATTGCATTATAGTTATAAGAAACTGCATCGTACTAAGTTTTCTGCATCATATATGTATGTAACTGCATCATAATTAAACACGATCCTTTTTTTATACAAGTAATACACTTTTTTTTATATGATTGGTGCATCTTTATTATAAATTAATACATCATAGTTAATAGTTTAGTGCATCAACTATGATGCAGCAACTTATAACCTTAATGCATTAAAATCATAATTGTGATGCAGTAACTTTATAACTATGATGCAGTAACTTTATAAATGTGATGCAGTTATAAATTTTGACGGGAGAAAAATATTTTTTTTGGCCAAAATATTATCGGTTTTTTTTTTCTTTTTTCTTTTTTTTTTGCGGTCTTTTAACTTTAATTTGGGGTTTATTGGGTAAATTTCCAAAACGTATTTATTATTGTTATTTTCTTACGTATAATATATATAGCATACTTTGTCGTATTTTGACGTATAACGTCACTTGTTATTTTCTTACGTGGTGTGTGTGTGCATATATATATATATATATATATATATATATATATATATATATATATATATATATATATATATGCACACACAAACTACATAAGAAAATAACAAGTGACGTTATACGTCAAAATACGTCAAAGTATGCTATATATATTATACATAAGAAAATAACAATAATAAATACGTTTCGGCAATTTTCCCGGTAAAACCCAAATTAACATGTTTAAGTGTTTACGTTACAAGTTTTATACGTTTTTAAAGTCGCGATATAAATACGTAAGTCATTTTATAAAATAACATAGAATTATATTTTTCGAAAGCACCATATAAAGTCCGAAAGCGTGACTAAATATAGTGGTTTTGTACTTTTACTTATCAAATGTTGCATAAAACTCCGTTTATTGTACGTAAGTCACTTTATACAACATGTGATAAGTAAAAGTACAATAAACTTCGAGTTTTTAAAACACTTACAAAAAAGGGTTTGTGACTAGATTAGAACCTAATAACGACCCAAACGTCGTTTCTATACCCGAACAAACTATCTAAGAATCACAAATACGCTTCTAGGCTTCCATAGACTTGGTCAAAGCACGAAAAATGAAATGGATTGGGGTTGTTTGTGATCTGACCGAGAGGTGTAGGAGGGGGAGGGATTAGGGTTTTCTTTTTGAAGTTGTATGTTTTATGTGTGTGTGAGTACATGTTTATATAAGAGGTAGAGGAAAGTTCTATATCCAAATATCATGGAAGGGTGTTGGGTTGATGGTGGGGTCAAACCGGATAGGAGACAATAAGGGGGGCCATGTGTTGGCAAGAATAAAGGAGTGGTGGTTCGACTACAAGACGAAAGTCTTGAAGTGTTTGTAGTTGCTTTGCCTTTTGTGATCACGTAGGTAAATTCTGTCTGTAAAGTGATAACATAACATGACAATACTCGTTTATGAAAAATGTCACCAAATAATAAAATAAATTAATAACGACTCTGTAAATGTTAAACCATATTTAATTTAAAGTAAGCCTTAACTAGGTCCATGTCGGTACGCATTGCGTTGTTTTTGCACAATGTGAACTAAAAAAGTCACTCATAAAGTAACTATAAAGCACACAAAAGCAAATAACATAGAGTTGAAGGTCTAGAAATGACCTGGAAAACACGGGTTGCTACAAGTGTACACAAGCCCATCTTGACGCAATACTGTATTTTTTTGATAGCCAGTGAATGCAACACTTAGATTATTTGAAAGTGAATCATACGTGATCCAAACTTGACATACTCCTCCACCAGTAATATTGCTTAACCAATTTTGAGATTTAATAGAAGCTAGAGAGCTAATGTTGAAACCCACATGATCACCCATGGAAGTCAAGTTAGATTGGACAGGGTCCCAACGATTCCAATAGGTATCAAATTTCACTGCCACAAATCAGTTATAAGAAGCAGTTTTTATGGCACCGGTTGGAAGTCCCATGGATCCACCAGCATTTATCACTAAACTATTTTGACCAAGAATGAAAGTGAGGTCGCCAACCTAAGATTCATTCTCAAAAAGGTGAAATTGGTCGAGAAGCTTGCCAGCTCACCATATCGATTGTCCCAAAGATGAAGTTGTCTTATGTATGTTGCACGTCCAACTTTTGAACTCCAATCGGAACCAATTCTATCAGGTGTCACCTGGATTCCATTGTCAGTGATATTAGCTCTACCAGGGATTACTATGTCATGATTCTGATTACGTGGACCTATATTTTTCAAATTGAAAGTAATTGGAGCACCACAAGGAGAAAACTGTGAACCGATAATCTTTATCTTTATGCTTCTTATGTAATTATTATTAGACGAAGGACCAGACACGTTAATTAGAAACATAATAACTGAAAAAACAGTTATGGATGGCGGTTACAAACCGAACCATCATGATGGTTAGATAGCATCGATTAGAAATGTATATATACATATGTACCGAATCATTTATAGGTTAATAGACAATTTTACTTATTCATTTAATATACATTTGCAATCTACATATTATTGATCTAGAGTTAGGACAACAATTGGTATCAGAGCATAGGATTAACACTTCGTTTTTTATTACAAAGACATCATACGCATAAGAAGAACCCAAGGAGAAACGCGTAGAAAACATTTTGTTTTCATACGCAACAAACAATTTTTCCATTCGAAGGGATTTTGTTTTTCGACAAAGAATTTTGTTTTCTCTCTACTTCCAAGAGAAACAAACGTGAATAAGCATACGTAGAAGATAGTGCATGATCATTTACGTAGGGGATTGCAAACGTTTACACCAAACGGATTGGTGGGGAAACCTTGTTGGCGACAACATAGGGAAGGAAGTAAATTCATACACTTTGTTCGGGATAAAGAGCGAGTGGGCAAATACTTTGAGAAACCGGTTAATTTTCAAACTCAAAGTAGAAGAATACGCGGGAAACACGCGGGGAAAACGTTGTTGTGGAAGGAATACGTACGTGATAAGATAAAGAAGGAGGAGCGCTCAAGTTATTGTGGAGTAGTGTCGGGACGACACAAAGGAAAGCAACAACGAGAAGAGATCAGAAGCATTTATTTGTTTCGGAGATTTTGGACACCATCTCGGTACCAGATTTATGCGTGGGAAGTTTGATATCGGAATATAGACAACAAATAACGTACAAGGGAAAATAGACGTGTTAGTGTGGAGAAACAAGAAAAGAAAACATATATTGTTTTCGGGCTTGTTGGAAAAGAGATATAACTCGACATAAATTTTTCTTTTCATTCGAAGTTTGCAAATTCAAAAGTTTCAAAGAAAAGAATCCGAGACTTCTTGGGGGCAAACAGAAAATTCGAAAAAAGGAAAACAATACGCGAGTTTTCTTTTGGTTCTAGTACTAGTCGGACAAAAAAAAGGAATTCGACAAAGAATAGACTTGGTGTTTTGGGTTCGAAGGCAAAAAAAAGGAACATCAAGGGTACGAGGCAAAAGAATCAAAAGAACCAAACTTGGGAATAGCATCAAACGTTGGTAGACAATACTTATTAACGCAAACTAAAGGGAATACACTTGTATTCATCGCATCGACGAGGTCACAAGTTAAACTTTTATGGATTTCATTTTATTAGAATAGTATAGAATATTTTATTTCTACTATTAGGAAATCCCGAGAACTATTTATTGATCCCGTATTATTAGGATTCCCGGAAGATTAGATATTCCCATAACTGATAGAAAAACCACACTAGGAAGGATAAATCCCATTGAATTAGAAAAGTGAAGATACTAAGCACTTTAAAGATGACAACCGACGATATAGCAACCACATCAACTACAACAAAACCCGTAACACCTATTGCACAATATCAATGCCCTAAGTTAAAAACCACAAACTAGACAGTTTGGGCTATACAAATTAAGGTTATACTAGAGGCACATGGCTTATGGGAAGCAATAGAACCAAAGTTAGATAAACAAGTTGATGATAAGAAGGATAAGGCAACGACTGCCTTCCTATATCAAGCGTTGACGGAAAATGTGATCTTACAAGTAGCGGGTTGTAAGACGGCAAAGGACTTATGGGATTCGCTAAAGAAAAGACACGTTGGATAAGATAGAGTGCAGAAAGCACGGTTACAATCATTGATGATTGGGTTTAACTCACTTCATATGAAGGAAGATGAGACGGTGGATGCATTTGCGGCTAAACTAAACGGCTATGCCATGAAGGCAAAAGAATTAGGGAAAACTTTGGATGAATCACTTTTAGTTCAAAAACTATTAGACTCCACACCAGATAGGTTCATTCAGATAGTAGCATCCATAGAATAAACAACTGATCTCGACGACATCACTTTAGATGAGATCATTGGAAGACTCAAGGCATTTGAGGAAAGGATAAAACTCCGGAAAGGAGGACAAGTAGAAAGCCAGGAAAACCTACTATTCGCACATGGCGAACACTCAGGAAATAGGAAACGTTTTTACAAACGTGGAGGAAAATCAAATTTCACGAGGAACGGCAAAATAAAAGCGAAATAACTCACAAGGAGGGAACTCTAGTTATAAAGAGAGTTCGGATAAGAATAAAGATGAGTGGGATGTGAGTAAGGTAAAATGCTACAAGTGTCATAAAATTGGACATCTTAAAAGGAATTGTAGAGGAAAACCAGCAACTCAGGAACAATCAAACCTTATCTTAGAAGACGATGAACCATCACTATTAATGAATATGCACGAAACTGAACACAAGGAAGTGTTGTTGAAAGAAGAACAAATTCAACCAAAGAAATATGCTACAGCGGATACAAGCATATGGTATTTAGATAATGGTGCAAGTAACCATATGACGGGAATAAAGAGTCATTTTAGGGATATTGATGAAAGCGTAACAGACGAGTACGTTTTGGAGATGGATCGATGTATGATAATGGGTAGAGGGTCTATCTTTGTTAGGATGTAAGAACCAGAATGAAGGTAGTATCGGAAGTATACTACATACCAAACCTCAAGAGCAACATACTTAGTCTAGGAAAACTTACGGAAATAGGTTGTAAGGTCATTATGGATGGAAACAAATTGACTTTGTATGATAAGAACAAGAAGTTGTTGATGAAAGTAGAAAGATCTAAGAATCGACTCTACAAGATTCAGTTACAGATAGAAGCACCTATATGTCTCTTAGAAAATATAGATAACCAAGCATGGTTATGGCATGCTAGATTAGGTCATCTGAACTTTGATGATATAAACAAGATGACTAGGAAAGGTCTAGTAGAAGGAATTCCAAGGATAAATCATGCAGGGCAGATTTGTGACGCATGTTTATTAGGAAAACACAGTAGAACACCATTTCCAAACCAAGCTAAATTCAGATCAAAGAACCCGTTGGACTTAGTATATGGAGACCTTTGCGGTCCTATAAGTCCAGCAACGCACTCATGCAAGAAACTCATTTTCTTGTTAGTGGACGATTGTACACGTTTTATGTGGGCCTACTTTCTGACATCGAAAGATGAGGCGTTTAGTACATTCAAGGAATTTAGACAGAAGATAGAAATGGAGATGAAGTTAAAAATAAGGATCCTAAGAACGGATAGAGGTGGTGAATTCACATCAAATGAATTCACAAAATACTGAAAAGGAAAACGGAATAGCACGACAATTGACAGCACCGTACTCCCTACAACAGAATGGAGTAGTGGAGAGTAGGAAGAAGACAATGTTATCAACTACAAGGAGTATGATGAAAGCAATGAAGTTACCTTTAACTTATTGGGCGGAAGTAGTTAAACATGCAATTTACATACTCAATAGGGTACCTACGAGGGACCTGATAGATAAAACTCCATATGAGGCACTCTACAACAGAAAACCGAACCTGGAAAACCTAAGAATATTCGGATGCACAGCTTATGCAAAGATAACAATACCTCACTTAAAGAAGCTGGACGACAGAAGCATACCATTGATTTACTTAGGAGTAGAGGAAGGATCTAAAGCGTGTAGGCTATATGATCCTATAGCCAAGAAGAAACATGTTAGTAGGGACGTAAAATTTATGGAAACAAAATCATGGGATTGGAATAAAGATGAAGAAGATACGAGCACACAAGACACATTTTGGGCTAGTTTTTTGGTAGATGGAGTTGACAATGAAAACCTTACACCAGTCAACACAGAAAACGATGACAACACGTATCATGAACAAGATCGATTCTCGATCCGCCACCAATCACACCACCGACATATAATTACGACCCACACTCAGAAGAGGAAGAAGAAGCTACTACTAGTTCTGTAGAGAACTCAAGAGATAGATTTGATGATACACCCATACGTGAATATAGAGATATGACGGAAATATACAAGTATGCACGAAGAGTTGAACCACAAAGCTTGTTATTTACGGAAGAAGAACCCCGAAATTACAAGGAAGCATCAACAGAATAGAAATGGATTGAGGCCATGGAGATTGAATTGGATTCAATCAACAAAAACAATACATGGACTCTTACTACATTGCCAGAAAATCAGAAGGCAATAGGACTCAAATGGGTTTACAAGACCAAGAGGGATGCAAAAGGAAACATCATCAAATACAAAGCAAGGTTAGTGGCAAAAGGTTATGTACAAGAACAAGGAATAGACTTCGATGAAGTATTTGCACCGGTTGCTCGGATAGAGACAGTTCGGTTAATATTAGCATTAGCGGCATATCATGGATGGCAAGTACATCATTTAGATGTAAAATCGGCTTTTTTACATGGAGATTTAAAGGAAGAAGTCTACGTTACACAACCTGAAGGATTTATTCAACAAGGAAATACAGGGAAAGTCTATAAGCTTACAAAAGCTTTATATGGCTTACGGCAAGCACCGAGAGCTTGGAATGTGAAGCTTGATCAAACGTTAAAGTCCTTAGACTTTAAGATATGTAATCTCGAACAAGCAGTTTATACGAAGCGGAACAAGAATTCTACACTTATAGTTGGAGTCTACGTAGATGATTTGATAATAACAGGCACTCCAAAGAAAGAAATCGAAGAATTCAAATCCCAGATGAAGGACATATTTGAAATGAGCGACTTAGGATTGTTAGCTTATTATCTTGGGATAGAAGTTACATAGACAGAAGGAGAGATTACAATCAAGCAGACAGGTTATATTAACAAGATCTTGAAGGAAACAAGTATGGCAGACAACAATGATACGAAGATACCTATGGATACCGGTACTAAGTTGGTCAAGGCGGAAGAAGGAAACTCATTGACGCAACTTATTACGAAGTTTAATCGAAGTCTCGGTACTTATCGCATACAAGACCGGATCTTAGTTACTCGGTCGGACTACTCAAGAGATTCATGCAAGACCAAGGATCATCACCAAGGCGGTAAAGCAAGTAATCCGATATATCAAAGGAACAAAGGAGCATGGCATAATATACAAGCAAGAAGGCGGCCGCAAGATTACAGTTACTGACGATGAGTTATGGAATCAACACCGATCAAGGAAAAGGAACCACGGGATCGATTTTATTTGAGAGTCACCTATTACGGTGTACTCGAAGCAACCAACGATGGCGCTATCATCATGTGAATCAGAATTCATGGCGGCTACTGCAGCAGCATATCAAGCCTTATGGTTAAAGCGTTTGCTTAGTGAACTAACTGGATGGGAAGAAAAAAGGATAACGCTGAAGGTCGACAACATTTCAGCAATAGCACTTGTCAAGAACCCAGTTTTTCATGGACGAAGCAAGCACATCGATATTCGCTACCATTTCATTCTTGAAAGCGTAGAGAATGGGCACATCAATGTGGAACATGTCAGCGGAGAACTACAAAGAGCAGATATTCTAACAAAGGCTCTACCAAGATTGAAGTTCGTAACTATGCGACAAATGCTCGGAGTTCAAGACTTAGGACGAAGCAACGATCAAGATTAAGGAGGAGAATGTGAACCGATAATCTTTATCTTTATGCTTCTTATGTAATTATTATTAGACGAAGGACTAGACACGTCAATTAGAAACATAATAACTGAAAAAACAGTTATGGATGGCGGTTACAAACCGAACCATCATGATGGTTAGATAGCATTGATTAGAAATGTATATATACATATGTACCGAATCATTTATAGGTTAATAGACAATTTTACTTATTCATTTACTTTACATTTGCAATCTACATATTATTGATCTAGAGTTGGGACAACAAAAACAACAAGGAAGAAGGTGACCAAATGGGGTATGAAGAATGCCATGATTGTACACATAATCTAGATATTATTTGTTGCATTTATATTTTATCATCTACTACCTCTTTGGTTACTTATTCGGATGCGGATTGGTCAGGTTGCCCTACGACTCGTCGTTTGGCTTCGGGATATTGTGTGTTTCTTGGCAACAATTTACTTTCATGGTCTTCCAAGCGGCAGGCTACTCTCTCTCTCGATCTATTGCCAAGGCTGAGTATAGGGGTGTTGCTAATGTTGTTGCTGAGAATTGTTGCTTACGGAATTTGTTAGCGAGCTTCATATACCTTTGTTTTTAGCCACTTTGGTCTATTGTGATAATGTTAGTACTTTGTACTTGTCATCTAATTTGGTTCAACATTAACGAACGAAGCACATGGAGATTGATATTCATTTTATTTGTGATTTTGTTGCTACTGGTCAGGTTCGTGTTTTTCATGCACCACATCATTATCAATATGCTGATATCTTCACAAAGGGATTGCCTTCTCCTTTGTTTGAGGAGTTTCGTACCAGCTTGATCGTTCAGTCTCATCCATCTCCAACTGCGAGGGTGTGTTAGAAGATATATTATATTTATTATGGGCTTGGTTAGTGTTTATTAGGCTTAGCCCACTTCTAGAATATTCCCTTATAATTATCTATTGTAATTGTAATTTGTCATTAGTTGAATGCAAGCCAATTATTCACTCCAACGTAGAGAAGCAAATACGATTGATATGGAGAGGTTGAGTAGAATAGAAATAAAACTTGAACTTTCGGATACAGCTTAATAAACTTGGATTATTTAAATTGTTTAAAGTTATAGTTTATAATTATATAACCCCTTCAAAGGGTTGTTTTAACCATGGATCCATGAGGACTTCATGAACATATGAAATGTTTAAAGTCTTTCGTTGCTTACGATTGATTATATGAGATATGATTTAATATTTTTTAATGAAAGTTCTAAATTTCAAAAAACAACGTTATTATACGTTTAGTTTTGTCTTTGATATAAACTAACAAAATTTACGAGTTACTAATATATACATTGGCATTTATTATAAGATGCAATTTTAAGAAAACAAAACAAACAAAGTAAAAAGCCCAACAAAAATATGAAAAAGGAATGTAAGAGGCAAAGCTAGAACTTGTAAACTCTCATTTCTTTACCCAAATCACCTATCACTAGACCAATATCAATGTTGTTTATTCCTTTCTAACTGGTTTCATAAATATATTATACTTATATAAGTATAAGGTTAATTCCATATCTACCCAATATAAACCTTAAAATGACATATTTACCCGGCTTGCAAGTTAATAATGCATAATGTGCATTGATTTTGATGCATACTTGGGAAATATGGAATTTATTCGAAACACTGATAGAATGTCGCCATCGCCACCCCAAACAAAACACTTTGCTGTCATTTTTTATTTGTGCAACAGGTACACACAGTGACGGACCCAGAAAAATGAATGAAACACACTTATAGCTTTTCTGATTACTAACTCACAATCGTCAACGATAAAATTCATTTACAGGTCTTGATTATGACTAGGGATGTTTGTGGAAAAATGAATGAAAAAAATACTCAATTTATACATGTCACTGCACTGAATGTAACAATGATACAGATGGAGAATAAGACGAACTTGTTGATGATTTTGTCTGATTCAAAGAATTGGTATTAGAGATGCTGCTTTGATGATAGGTTAACCCCAGATAAAGAAGAAATGGAAGGTGTCAAGTAAGATGCCACTGGCATCTTTGAGGGGAGTATAGGCACGGAGGCTTCAGAGTTCAGAACTTTGATCACTTGCCTCATTGATGGGCGAAGTTCTGAGTCAGGGTGTGCGCACCATAACCCAACCATCATCAAATGCTTGATTTCCTCTTCTTTAAAATCTAACTCTAGACGTGGATCAACTGCTTGTAAAAGATTCCCAGTACCGTAAAGCCCCCAAACCCATTCAAGTAACCGTATTTGATTTTCTTGAGCCTTATACTCTATTGGTTTCCGCCCACAGGCTATTTCCAAAGCGACAACTCCGAAGCTAAATACATCTGATTCCTTGGTTACCTTTCCAGTCACTACACATTCTGGAGCCATGTAACCCAAGGTCCGAGCCAACATTGTTGTCTGTGAGCCTTTATCATTAATGAGTAGCACAGAAGGCCACTCGCGCCACAGAAGCAAGCCCCCAAAGGCACG
>CM040239.1:69041818-69083328 GCA_022545495.1 Chrysanthemum lavandulifolium | reverse complement strand
ATTTATCATGGTCAACCAACTTAGCTAACCCAAAATCACCAAGCTTCGCGTTGAAATTCGAATCTAACATAACATTGCTAGCTTTAATGTCTCTATGCAGAACACATTGCTCCCATTCTTCATGTAAATACAGCAATGCATGCAGAAGCAAGACCATGTGCAATTTTGTACCTTTTTTCCCATTTTAACAAGCTTTTCCCCTTGAAAAGATGTGAATCTAAGCTTCCATTTTCCATATATTCGTAAACAAGCAAGAGTTCTCCTTTCTGGTGACACCAACCTATTAATTGCACCAGATTTCTGTGCCTCAATCTACTAATGATCCTAACTTCTGGTGCGTACTCCTTGATCCCCTGTTTCGAACTCTTTGACACCCTTTTCACCGCAACAAACGTGTTGGAATCTTTCAAGAAACCTCTGTAAACACCACCAAAACCGCCCTCTCCAAGCTTCTCATTCTCCGCAAAGTCACCAGTTGCCTGAGCTAATTAATGGTATGTGAATCTTTTAGGCCCGGTACCCATTTCAAATTCATTGTCCATCTCAATATCGAATCCAGTTTCTTCTGCTTCTACTTCCCTTTTTTTCTTCTTCCTCCTCCATAAAACAAGCACAAGCACACCTAGAAAAGTGATCACAACTGGTAATCCAACAATTAATCTGATCTTGCTATTATTTCTATTTACTAGATCAGGGCTTGGGATCGGCGGGAGAAGTGGCGGCTCATTGTTTTTATCAACCTCTAACTCTGAACTAGCAAAACTCCAAGATCTCACATTATTCTTTTCGAAAAAAGATCCAGTAGCTGCTGAAAATCCCAAAAAAACCCATTCGGGCAACACAAGCCTCAGATCAATGGTGTACTCAAGTCCATCTTGTCGAATAACAGTATTATTTTGAAAACCTGTAAACGAAACACTAAGATTTCTCGAAGCAGAATTGTATGTAATCCAAGCTTGACAAACTCCCTCGCCAGTTACATTGCTCAGCCATTTTTGATTCCTAACTGAACGAAGAGAGCTAATACTGATACCCACATGATCACCCATGGGGTTATTGCTAGAGTTTAACGGATCCCAACCACGATTCCAAAAAGTATCAAACTCCAATGCAACAAATTGTGTTGTCGTGTTAACACCTGCTGTACCATTGATCGGCAGACCCATCGATCCTCCTATACGTATTTCAGAATTATTCTGAGCAAGAAGGAATGTGAGGCCATCAGCATAACGTCTAGCCCCGTCTGAATCAATCACAAAGGTGAAATTCGTAGCGAAGCTTGCTAGCTCATTATATTTTCTGTCCCAAAGGTGAAGTGGTCGGAAGTAAGTGGCCTGGCCTGCTCTTTGAGTCCGATCCGAACCAATCCCATCTGGTGTCACTTGGATTCCACCATCAGAAATATAAGCCCCGTCACCTTCAGCAATTATTTCCCGATTCTGATTTTGAGGACCGATATTTGTCAAATTGAAGGTAACTGAAGCTGCTGAAGAAATCATGACAAGAAGTAAGTGACTGATCAAATGGGCTCCGGTGAATTCCATGGTTGCAAGTAACCGGTTTATAACTTCCAGGTATTGTTGTTCTTGAAGATCACAAGATCATTAGTCAAACAACTATTCAACCAATATATCTACCTGCAAAGAAGATTACTTAAGTCAGGCAGGTACCCTTTTTTTTGTTGAATTGACTGATTCACGGGTTTCCTTTGTTGGAAATGTATATATTTACAAACATGTGAATGTCCGGATTCGAACTCGTGACTACGAGATTGCACACATTAGCGAATGAGAATTAAAGTTAATAATTAATGTTTATGTTTACGATTAATTATTGCACATTAAGTCCGGTTAACGATCGTTAAGTATTTAACGGAAAAAATGACTAACGACCGTTAAATGAAAAGAGAAAGGACTAGAAATAGAAAACTTGGAAAAGTTATGGGTTTTCTTTTGGGCTTTGCATAGTGGCCGGCCATAGGGCTTTCCCAAGCCCTAATCCCTAACTTGTTCCCAAAGTATTTCATCTACTATATAAAGAGGTTAGGTTTGGGTTTCACACATGCGCATCAATTAACCCTAGATCTCTCATCTCTCTCTCTTGTCCCATTTTCGCCGAACACCCCTTGTAAGGGAGTTTGGTTTCGTTTTTCTTAAACGAGGACTTGTGTTAGATCTAGCAATCGCTGATTCGTTGGTTAATTGTGTGTACAAGAACGTGGTAGTAAGACACTATTCTTACACCATATTGGTTTGAGTTGTAGAACGGTAAGGAAAACTCTTCAAACCACTTCTTTGTTTTGCTCAAAGGATTTGACATTCGAAGAGGTACGTTACGCATACTTTCGCTAATTATTTATTTGTTATGATCTTTAAGTCTTCCATTGTGTACTCTTGATGTCTTTATGTTTTATTGTATTTTATATATCATAAACTCAACAATGGCATCGAGCCTTGTATAACAAGTAATTAATTATGAAACACATAAATAAAATAAACATGTTGTGTTATTTTTGTATGCATAGATCTAGGGTTTGCTAAACCTAAACCCTAATTTTTTTTGGGGGCGTTTTTGGTACCCTTATTAGGGTTTTGTAAACTAATGTTTTAATTGGATTAGAAACCCTAAGATGCATGCAACTTTATGTGTATATGCGTAACTCGCTTTTAATTGCATTAATTGTTAAGTGTAATTTTATCCATGATAATTATCTCGCATGTTTTATCATGGATCCGCTTTTATTGTATGTCTTTCTTGTTTAAGTGATATACACTAAATTATGATAGATCTAAAATTGGGAAGACCTCAATCATTATTAATTTAATAGGATTTATCAAAACGTTTGCATGTGGCTATTTGATATGCATGACTTTTATTTGTTATGCATTTATTGTTTATTTGTTTATTTTACAAATACTTGCTTGTTTGTTATGTAACAAGGGTATTTTTACAAGAAAATAAACTGACCTAAACAATGGTGAAACATGTATTTTTAGAATAGTAATCATAATCGCTTAATTGATTGATGACTTTGGTACAAATGACCGAACGACTCACCCATGAGAATGAACTATAAAGGGGTTATTAAAAGAAGTGCGCATAGTCACACCGAAAGGATGTCTAAGGTTGTGCTTTAGCGTGCACAGTCCTCTCGCTCATTGTAAGTTCGAATGGAGCTACTTAGTAAGCCATTAAATGTGCAAGCTCATCTTAAGGGCGAATTAGTGTTAATTCCATGCGCCACTTCGGTGGTAATTATCCAAACACTAAGTATTTACACTTATGCAAAAGTACGGTATAATGGATGATAATTAACACTAAATTCCTTGATTGGTGAAACCAATACCTCAATTAAAGTTTGATGATGAAAAACTTAAACATTAAAACAAGATATAAATGTTTTAATAAAACCTATGTTACGAAGATGAATGCATGACATCTTTGTACATATTTGATTTGACATCAAAATTATTACCCTTTAATTTAAGTTATATGCCATCCAACGAAACGGAAACACCTAAGATTACCTTTAAATTTGCGTGAGATCGTGACTTAGATCATAATCAAAGGGTAAAATGTCCACGTGTCGTGAGAACGGGCATGGACGATTTTGCAGTTTCTTAAGTTGGACAACTTAATTGAGTTTTGTAGTGAGAACTGGCAACTCAAGGCATAAGATGGGATAAAACATGTTTACATGGCAATTGAAATTGGCTATATGTAAATCCCATAAATCTAGGAATTGCAATTGAAATTGGCAATTGAGCAAAAGCTCTACCACTTTGTATAAGGTTCATTACTAGCGGATCAACGATGTGATGAGATTATGACAATTTGGATCCTAGTTTTCAGTGAAATTTAAATGGTTATATGCTTATGAACCATGGGTAATTAATTTTCTTGAAAAGGTTAATTATCGAAAATACTAAAATTGAATTTTGTAATTCTTTTGAATGTATAATTGCAACATTTAATCAGAACAAAGTTTAGTCTTTGATCAAGAATTGCTTCATTCGCTTTCAAACAAATGTTTGATCGAGAATAATTTACCGAAAAGACAAACGAAGTCTCTTTTCCATGGGAGAAGCATGAGACTCAATCCTATTCCTTTTCATGAATGAGAAAGGTATAATAGGAACATTTGAATTGTCTAAATTCTAATGTAACTCATAGCAATGAATTGCACATCTTATTTTTCATAAAGATTTCATTACCCTCATTTGGTGAATGAATCCTTTGTAACAACATGAATGTTGGTTAACTGGAAAACATGTATATGAGTTACAAAATTAGTAGCTAGACAAATTACCGCGAAAATTGGTAAAAGGAAAACTAGCTTAATTTATCTAGTTGGTTTACTTTAACCTTTAAAGGTGCTACATACCGTATGGGAAGGTAGACTCATAAGGAAGAAATTGCATACCCAATTTTTCAAGTTAATAACATTGATGGATAACCCATCATTCACGAGTAGAATACACCTTTTAGTACCTTAGTAATGATTACGTATGGTTCTTCAAAGGTGTAGGAAAGTAAAAAGCAAGCAAGTTGTTTTCATCGGTTATGCAACACTTACAATGTTGTCGATTCAAGAGGAGCATTTGTGTTGCACATCGAATAAGAAGTTGTTTTAATGATTTCTAATTCGGTGGGAGCTACAAGCCTTATTTCGTAGTAACCCAGATTATCTTCAAAGATAATTACTTTCCAATTGTAGACACTTATGTTTTTAAGGAAAGTCATGCGTTTCCTTACTAAACAATATAGTTCTACATCTACTTGTTATATCTATGACACAAATCATATTAATCGAATAAACGAACGTGTATCGTGTTGTTTATCTCGCTACATGATGTTGTTCCAAGCACAAGTGGGAGAAATCTTTATTGTGTGCAAGGTACAACACATATAAATATGATTTAAATGGATTCTCTTGACCCAAGGTAAGAGAGTAACGTTCTAATAGGAATTATACATTTAAATGTGTATGATTGCCCTATTAAGAACATGTGTCAAGATGATAACAAAGACTACTTTATTTTAAATATTTATGTCTTTCAATATTTAAGAAACACTTGTAGTTACAATTTATGTTACGTGAGAACGTGAACTAGATTGTAGCCCAAGGTAAAATATCCACGTGTCGTGAGAACGAGCATGGATGATTCTGCAGCTTACATTGAACATTTCATGAAATGACATAATTAAATGAAGTAACTGATACTACTTTGAATTTGAGTATTCGTTGAATGACTTAAATATATGTAGTAAATATTAACTTGAAATATTAATTGAAACCCGAGGTGGTGTTCATAATTACTTTAATTATAAATGTTTATGATTTTGTAAAGTCATAAACATGAAGTCTGTTAATACAAGACTTACAATATAAAGTAAGACGTTAACTTGCTATGTTTTAAGACATGTGCATGAAGTCAATGAGTTGATCAAAGACTTATAACGATAGTGGGATTATAACTTTTTGTCTTTTGACTTGGTCAAAATACTTGTGTTATAATACATGCAATTGACTTGGTAATTCTATTGTACCATTAAGTTTTACTTTATTGGTAAATAGGTAAGCCAAATAGTAGATGTTATCTTAAATATTGTTAGATTATCTTACAATATTAATTCTAATAAAATACCATATACTTATGGTATGTTCAGTTAGAAGAATCAAAATCTATTGGCATGTTTGATTCAAGATAACTATAGTTTCTTCCACATGTTATCAAGGTTAGTAGATTGAGTATAGATTGAATATACTCAATAAGACTCCAACCTAGAAGATTGATAAGATACCATTTGTTTATGGAATGTGATGAATCACATTAAGTCTTATAATGAAGTTCTGAATTTGTTAAACTACTTGTAGAGTGGGTTGTAACAAACTAAAGTCAGGAACTGTCAATGTTTTTTGTAATATCCCAAAAGAGAACAATGTATTGTTGCTCTACTTGCTAAACTATTTAGAGGTAGTCTTTAAATTGTTAAAGGCAAGTGGGAGTTTTGGTTTAGATCTTGAAAGATTAAAGTTACAAAATACATAATCTTCTAAAATGCACTAGCAAATATCATGATGAGGCTAAACATGTATATGATAGACCTCAATATGATGGAATTGTCATTCATAGATCCGTAAGGATAACTCAGATATTTAATATGTTGAGGAATATGAGTTACAGGATCATGGTAAGCATGTTAATCATAATGATAAATTTACCAAATGTTGAATTGTGGTAAACCAATCATACTATGAATGTTGAGATGCTGTCCATAAAGATAATCAACTTTAGATACTTGGTTTATCTTAATAATGAATATGAGTTTCTTCAAAGGATGGAAACCCTAGTGGTTTAAATCTTTGTTTAGAAATCATATGGACAATATTGTACACATATTTAATGCATGTCTAGTGATAATAATATTAATCATATTTAAGCAATTAACTATGATTGAATATTCTTTTCTAGATACATTGAATAAAAGTATAAAGATTATAATTGTCATACTTAGTTTCATTGATATGAAATTTTGACAATGAATATCAAAACTCTTTGTTGTGGAATTACTTTTATGAGGACGATAAGTAATACAAAGTAGTTTTATGAATTCAAATAATTTTTGAATATGTACAAACAGCAAGAATCCATGAATGGATATATGCATGCATCTATGAGATGATTCTTATGTTTAATATTAAATCAATGTTTGATTTAATAAATTAAAATAAGATAGCTCATAAGTATTCCTGAAAGCTAGTGGGAGTATTATTTTCTTAAATCTTATATGTTGTATGGGCAACTACATTCCACCTAAATTAAGTTTTAATTGGGAATGAAACTTTGTTTGTAAGATTTGGAAATAAGACATACAACCTTGGAATATATGTTTATAAACATATGCGGTAAAAATAAATGAGTCTAATAAAACATGATAAATACATATCTTTAACAAGATATAATATGAATGAGATCTTAAAGTTTAACTTGAAGATTCATCATGTACATCATGTTGTGTATAAGATTGTTGTGTCATGCTTGGTTACAAGATGATTTGACAACATTGAAAGTTGTTAGTGTAATAAATATTTTAAAAGGAATATGTTTGGATTTAGAATCACATTCCACAGTCTGGATATGCTCTTAGATTCTATGGATTTGAAAATATGGCAATTATTTCATAATTGTCATTGCCAACAAACTTGAGTTTGGTAGGCACCAACATCACACTATAACCGCTCAAGTTTACGGATGTTTAAAGAGCATATTGTTGTACACAATGATACGGTATAATTGAGATGACACTCAATTCTAGTCATGGTATCCTTGATAATGACCATGTTGACTAGTTATGCTAAGAGCATAGTTGCATTATACATTAAAGAATGAAGAATACTTTAAAACTTTAAAAGTTTTGAAAGATGATTGTCATATAAAGGTGGTTCAGGTTATCACGCACCTTATGGAATGATATGACAATATCAAGATATGTGTAAACACATACAAGAAATTCAATTATTGAATTTTTGAAATAAGTATTCTCAAAATTCTTGTAGATCAAAATTAGTTGAAATTATGCCTAGTCAACAAGTATGAGTTGCATGACTTGTGGCAAAATTCATTAACTGAGAATTATCATGCATTGATCTATTTAGTATTTGGATAAAGGATGTTAAACAATTATTATTTATAATGAACTAAAGTACGGTATAGTTTAATTTCATTTATAATATTGTGTCCTGTATTTGCATGTTTAAATCCTTGAATAACTTAAGTTATTCTAAATAGTCCGTTGTCAATCAATAACATGGGAATGATATTGAATTAAGACAAATCTGAGTATTAGTTAGAATATACTTGAAAGTATATTGATGCGTAGCATGACTAATTTCAGATGATATTCAATGAATTGAGTATAGGACTTATCCCACCGCATGATGATACTTTATGGATTTTGTCATTAAGTATATCATGGATATTTATCCTCGACTTGAGATACAAGAGATATGTCATGGATGTAGTGCATTTTTGTGAAGCAATCTAAGGCTACACGAATCGGTAGTTATAAGGGTTGTTTTCGAAGTGTTGCGAAATTTATGAATCCGCTTGTAGTCAAATGGGATTTGTTTCCTTCAAATTTATTTTGAAGTATAATACTATTGGGCCCTCGTAGGATTGTTAAGATGTTTGTATGGCCATACCCAAGGTCTTTGTTAAGAAGAATTGGTAATCTTAATAAATCATATAAAGCGAGAAATGTAATAGTTAATTAAGAAATGAGTAAGATCCATATTCTTATTAACATGGTATTAGAAACAAAGGATGAATATGATGATAAATCATCAAACTTGGTTTTCTCCAGAAAACCATACACGAGTTGTACCGGGGCATTGGCGTGTTGCTAGACGCTAACCAATGTCATTTCACGCTTTGTAAACATATCCAAGTGGAGTCGTTGGAAATGTATATATTTACAAACATGTGAATGTCCGGATTCGAACTCGTGACCACGGATTGCACACATTAGCGAATGAGAATTAAAGTTAATAATTAATATTTATGTTTACGATTAATTATTGCACATTAAGTCCGGTTAATGATCGTTAAGTATTTAACGGAAAAAATGACTAACGACCGTTAAATGAAAAGAGAAAGGACTAGAAATGGAAAACTTGGAAAAGTTATGGGTTTTATTTTGGGCTTTGCATAGTGGCCGGCCATAGGGGCTTTCCCAAGCCCTAATCCCTAACTTGTTCCTAAAGTATTCCATCTACTATATAAAGAGGGTTAGGTTCTAGGGTTTCACACACTTGTGCATTGAATTAACCCTAGATTTCTCCTCTCCTCTCTCTTGTCCCATTTTCGGCCGAACACCCCTTGTAAGGGAGTTTGGTTTCGTTTTTCTTAAACGAGGACTTGTGTTAAATCTAGCAATCGCTTGATTCGTTGGTTAATTCGTGTGTACAAGAACGTGGTAGTAAGACACTATTCTTACACCATATTGTTTTGAGTTGTAGAACGGTAAGGGAAAACTCTTCAAACCACTTCTTTGTTTTGCTCAAAGGATTTGACATTCGCAAGAGGTACGTTACGCATACTTTCAGTTAATTATTTATTTGTTATGATCTTTAAGTCTTCCGCTGTGTACTCTTGATGTCTTTATGTTTTATTGTATTTTAGATATCATAAACTCAACATCCTTATGGTATTAAAAAAAAGGGGGGGTAATTATGAGAATGCATGTTTTGCTTAAGGTGTCATCACTTTTTAGGAAAAAAGTTTGGGTATTTCCAAAATAGACTTTGAGACTTGCGACTTTTCTACTTTTCATATAAGTTTGACAAGTGTCCTTCAAGTTTGTGTACCCAATCATTTTTCGACTTTTCGAAACTACGATTTTACAAATGATCGAATCTAAGCGACTTTTTTAGAATCTTGCGAAATGTTTTTGTCCTTTAGTAAAAAGTCAAAGTTACAAAATTATTTTTTATACATTTAGTTCCTTCCCGAGGTTGAGCGACTTAAGCGAATCAATATAAGCGACTTATTTCTATACACTCTTTTGTACCTAATGTCTTGTTTTAACAATATTTTAAACCTTTTTACCTTGTTTTCAAATTTTTGCCCAAATACAAACACACACACTAACACACACTAACACTACTACCGGAAAAACACAATTCAAAATTGTGAAACCCTAAATCAATCCCTAATTATTCAGTCAATTAAACTCCAAAATGGCTTACATTCCCCAATATTTTGATGCTAAGGTAACGGTTCGTTCCAAGGTTAAGTTGTTTTCGCAAATTAAGTCTAAATTGTTAAGCAATCCAGATCGAATGAGGCTGTTCAGAGCAACTGTTTTTGGGCCATGGTTAGATATTCCTGACCTAGGTAAAGGCAATCATATTGTTAATTTCGTTTTACAACACCAGGTATATATCGACAAACTTCTTGATTCTTGTCCCCCCATTTTATACAAAATTGGGAACAATGTATTGAAATTCGGTCGGGAACAGTTTCTATTGATGAATGGATTTCGTTTTGGTCGTTTGCCTCCCCTCAGAAATTGATCAAGTCCTTTTGCTTTGCGTGTCTTTCCTGAAAAACAATTAATAAGAAAGGTAACTGTAAAGGGAATGAGCTTTTAGATTTGTTTGGGAATGACACGGAATTTTCAAAGTTATCAGCTGAGGATGCGGTAAGGGTATGTCTGTTGCTAGTCGCTGAGGTCATGTTCATAGGTCGTGGACCTTGGTACATTGTTGACAATCATTTGTTGCAATTAGTTGAGGATTTTGGGGCATGGAATGCATATCCATGGGGAGAGTTCTTGTGGACCCGTTTTTACAAAAATTTAGCCAATGTGGTACCCCGGCATTACAATGCTCACTACAAAGAGAAATTGCAAGAAAACCCTTCTACAATTGCAACATATAATATTTCTGGCTTTTTCTTGGCTTTTAAGGTTAGATGTGTATACATTTATGAACATCTCAGTTTTTGTTTACTAGCAGTTCATACAATGCTTTTATTCTTTTCGTTTATTTTAGATATGGATTCTTGAGAGTTATCCCACTAGCACCGAATGGTGGAACAAAGACCGTCAAAGATACCACGTTGTCTTTGTTGGTCAAAGGGTAAAACATTTGCCAAACGCCATTATGGCAAACTTTTTGGTCCTGTAAGCATTTCCATTTGTTTGTATTTGTCAAATAAGTTACGACTTCGTTATATTTGTTTTTAACTTTATAATTGTTTGTTTACTAGGGTTCTATTCCAGTCTTGGATCTTCTTCCAACAAATGCGGAAATGTTACAACCATGGTTTGCACCAAGTAACGCATATTTGAGCCAGTTGGATAGTCTACAAGATCAATTACCTGCCGATGATCCCACTAATGAGGTAAGTTGGCCCGTTTGTGCAAACCATGGTTGTATTCACATTGACAATTGACCATTGCACATTCTGTTTCGATCTTGCTTTGTAGGTGCATAAAGAGGTGGTGATAACTGATACAGATGTGGCGTTAGGTGATAAAGAGGTGGCTATAGTCAATAATGATGTGCCAGTAACTGATAAAGGTCAAAGTTCCAATCAGCTAGACATACATGCCGAGGTTGACGATATTAACAATAGACTTGCCGTTGTAGAGGAAGCTCTAAAGATACAACCCCGAGCCAATAAAGATACAACCCCGAGCAAGCTAGACATTAATGTGGGAGTCCTTAATGATATTAAAAATAGACTTGCCGTTGTTGAGGAAGCTCTAAAGATACAACGTCCAAAGGTGAACATGGTCTTTACATTCATTTTTAGGATATATGTTTCGTAAGAACTTTGAATTAGAAAATGAGACACGTATATTACAACTTCTTTTAAAAACTCGTAAGTCATAAGTATAATGAGGCTTTGTTGTAAATGTACCCACACGTGATTTTCATTCCTCCTTGGAGTTGACCTGATAATGTATACTTGGGGGGTTGTTTTGTAAATTTGATGTATCCACTGCTAGCGTCTATCAAACCCCTGCTAGTGGTTTTCAATCCACTGCTAGCAGGTTCCTGTTAATGTATCACTTGAGGGGCTGTTTTTGTAAATTTGATGTATCCACTGCTATCGTCTATCAAACCACTGCTAGTGTCTATCAAACCACTGCTAGTGGTTTTGAATCCACTGCTAGCAGGTTTCTTTAGTAGTATAATTGATTGTATATTTTAAATTTCAGACTTCAACTCATACGCACGGCAAATCGGATGAGGCTTGTTTTGGCCAAAATGCCATGGAAATTCAGACGTCAAGTCCAATTCATAATGAAAACTGGAATGGTAGTCCTAGTTTGTTTGATCTTCATTCTCGTGATGTTCATTCGGCTGATTATAATAAGGTTATGTTCCTTTTAGTAGTACTTTTTTTATTTTATTGTTTTTTTGTTACATACCTAAATCAGTTTGGTTAACTACAGAATTGCGACAAATCGAGTTGTGTAAATGCTGAAAACGAACAAGTTGGTCTTACTTATATAGACCCTGCCGCTTTTCCATCAACTATGTCGCAGCTTGTGGAATATTGTCTTCACGACGGACCATTGCCGTTAGATGATCACATTCCAGATCATGATCCCAGTCATTTGAATTTACCTAATTTGAATGAAACATTTTCTCAATCGGCTGTTGAAGTACGTATATATAAATTCCACCTGCACTATCTATACATGTTTGCTATATTTGGTCATCCATATAGATGTGTTATTCTTGTATAATTACAGGGAAACAATTGCGACTAGATGAGCAGTGGAGCTAGAAGATGATTTCTCTGTTTATGGACTTTCGGAAGTTGAGGACAAACAGGTTGGGATAGATGAACAAAATGTCTTGAAAACAAGGAAGATGGCGAAACACCGAGTGAGGTGGTGGTAAGTGTTGATGATAAACCCGAGAGACTGTTCAAGCTACCGAGATACATGCTCATGATTCCGATGTTACGGTGAAATTAAGTGAAGGTGCATCTAACGTTGACCATAAACCGGTGATGATAAACCCGAGAGGCGGTTCAAGCACATGAAATACATGCTCATGAAGGTGTGTTTAATGTTGATGATAAGTCCGTAAAAGGCGTTCACGGTAATGAAAATGCCATTGTTGATTGCAATCTCACGATCAACACTCTCATGATCGTGAGAAAGTAGGTGAAGTAGTTTTAAATGTGGATGATAAATCTATAGAGGGTGTTCAAGTTAATGAAAATGTCATTGTTGATTGCAGTGCTGTTGATGAACACTCTCATGATCGTGAGGCAGTGTTAAATGTTGCTGAGAAATCTATAGAGGTGGTTCAAGGTAATCAAAATAACATTATAGATTCTCATGAAGGTCATAAAGTAAGTGAAGCCGTGTCACAAATGGTAGGGATGGGGGATGAGCATATGAATCATCTTGGAGATACGGTTATTCATAATGAAGCATACAATGTTGATGCCCACGTTAAGGAGAAAGAAAGCGGGGTTGAGTTACCGGTTGCAAATCAGTTGTCAACCAAGGCGGTAATAGACAAAATTGATAATGATGCTGTGAAGGCAAGACAGATGATGATTCATAATTCTGACGGACAAGCCAGTAAGCCTTTGCCTACAGCTTCTGAGGTACAGCTACATTATTTATTAAAGTTACCACATGTACTTCAAAAGTTTGATGTTATTTCAATGATGAATTTTTTTGTATAGTATGTTTTCATGCGGGGTAAAAGGAAGAGAAATGCAAGTAAGTTCAGACAGTCACCTTATAATGCCCTAGCAATAAAGAAAACTAGAAAGGCCAAAGTTACCAAAGAGAGTGATGCCAAAGTTACCCAAGAGAGTACTCCTGTTTTGAAACAAGATGATGACTCAAAAAGGACAAAGCAGGTGGGCAAGTGTTTGCAGGAGCCATACGTGAATCTCCCTCCCACGACTCCACAGTTGCCGAAACGACGTTCCAAAAGACTGAGAAAAGATATTAATCCACCACGTGGTGAAGATAATCAGTTGGAAACATGGGTAGAGGTATAGAAGAACTACATTTACAAACAGACATCTTAAAGACATATACATTAATCTTGTTTTTAAAAAAATTCAGGATCTGTCACGTCCTGAAGGTTGCGATATCAACAAGATTACTAAACCAGCGTGTATGGATACCTTTATAAAAAAATTTGAAGTCATCGCATAGCTTTCCTTGGGGTCTTGGCGACATCGTTGTTCATCGAAAATTTTGGTTGGCTTTGTTGGGTTATGGAAGAGGCAATAAAAAAGGATGGCTTGGAGATGAGGTACCTAACAGATATTTAATTTCCATAAAAAATTTAATTAATTTTTTTTGAATTAGTTTACCGGTATTTTGCTTATAAAATTTTTTTTGCAGCATCTGGATCTCTGGGTTGATCTAATGTGGCAGTTCAGCCGGCAATGCCGATTGGGCTATGGCTGGACCATTTTTCTCTTCCTCTATCCTTGAAGGGTCTATGCGTGCCTACTACGCCACTGGTCAACGCTATCCATTGCCATGGTCTAGTGTCGAGAAGGTTTGTATATAAAGACCATACTTTCTTCTAGATATTTGGGTAAATATATACATGCTCAAAATGTGATGAATTATGACAAGGATTATTTGATCACATTTAGGTATACTTTCCTGTGAACGTACCCGAGTGCCACTGGTTTCTCGCCGAGTTGCAAATTCGTACCGGAGTTATAACAATTTATGACACACTAGGTACGCCAGAACCTGAGACGAGAGAAAATAATTTAAAATGGAGGGTCACTTTTGAGAGAAAGCTACCACAGTATCTAAACTTGTGTAAAGTTCTTCAAGCCAAATCAATATTTGTTTCTGATTATAAGATCACATTTCGAGTTGCGGATGATGTCCCTATACAAGCCAATGCATACGGTGATTGCGGAGTTTGGGTATGTATTTTTTTGCACAGGCTGGGTAACAACTTAAGTATGAAGGTTGATGACCCTCTTCAAGTTGCTTTGGCGTATCGAGAGCATATGGTGGAGTACTTTTGGAACTATAAGGTGGCTGTTCATACAAGTGATGAATAAAGATGCATTTCATCTCTTTGGGTATGGCTTGTATGTGGTTTTAGACTTTTGTTGTTCAACCAAATGTAACCACAAACTGGATGTCTGTGAAGGACATCAAAAGACAACTTCTTATGCATGTCTGTGTAGCGCAACTTGGTATATTCCTAACACCCATGCAGGCTTTCTTTATGCCCTAGTTTCTGTATATACGTGTTGTGATACTGTTGATTTGCAACAAACATTTTGTGTAAAGTGCTAAAACGTTTGTTTTTTACAAACATCCATTTGATTTGAAAAAATGACTACATACAATCTTATTGCTAAAAGACTATAACATACATATTACATAACACTTATTTCTAAACAGATTACCATAACCAAACTACAGCACTGAAGAGAACAATCAAACTGAAAACCAACACAACTTTTTCATGAACTTGCACTCTTGACTTGATAAAAGTCAACTCATCCAACATTTTCATGATATCATTGTTTGAAACCTCAATAACTTCATCCGAGACTGAACTCTTTCCCGTCTTCATTAAATGTTTCTTTTCCTCATGTTCCTTGTAAAACAAATCTTTGTAATACTGAGTTGGTAGTTCCGGGTCTAGGAACCCATAGAAGTTACATTTGGTCTTTTGTCCTAAAATAAAAATTTGTTAAATTCACATATTCAACCTAACAAGTAAAATAAGTATAATGCATAATAATATTACATAAATTGATAGGCCTTGAATCTTCTACCGGGATGAGTCCGGGTCCAAGAGGTTTGTACTTCCACGGTAATGGTTTTGGACATTCGCGATGTGTAGCATTGATGTAGTATTCAATGGCTTTCAATTGGATCCGGAGGTAGAGGCAGAGGAGGAGCCATTGTTTTATTTACCCAATGAGTAAACTTGACGCTTTTATAGTAGAGTCACATCTAATTTGGCGGAAATAGACTTTGTGAATGAGCGGGTAATGAATATTGTGGAGGGAAAAGTTCAAGCTTAATTTTATATTGAGCGACTAAAGGTCCTATTTTCAATAATTTTTTTGGTTTATTGTTTTGTACAATCCCGAGCAGTGAACACAAATCCCGAACACAAATCCCGAAAAATGACTTGGCTAATTCCCAAAATTCAAACTTTATTTGGATTTTGAGACATCAATTCGTGAGTTTTACTTCCGATTAACATCACCTACCTACGGTGATTACCTATCTCACTAACAAATATCGATTAAAGATAAGATCATCGGTTTATACTACATGTCCGCTTCAACCAAAATTCATGTGAGTGACGATGATGATGTTTCTTTCTTCGTTCATGAAATATGTTGTAAGCAGAACTTGATCCAGACGCTATACATCAAACTTATCGAGAAATCTTCCGAGGTAAAGCCGCCTACTTCTTCTAAGACTCTTGATATTGATCTTAATGTTCCTTTGTTGCCTCAAGAATCTGATTTTCAAACACCAAAAGTTGAAGATCATAATAATGAGGGTGCAGGTGCAAACGTTAATGTAGATGTGCATCCTAGTTGGCAGAAAACCACAGTTCTAAATATCCATGATCCACCCAGTTCAGCTGATCCCATAATTAAAAAGCTAAGTAACCATAAACACCCTGTAGTATCTAAATTAAAGGTGGGTAGTCGGTTTGATGATAAGCAAGGATGCATTTATGCAATAGGAATAAAAGCGTTGGTTGATATGTTTGAGTATAAAGTTACTAACTCATGTAAGAAAAGGTACAATGTAGCTTGTTTTGTAGAAGGTTGCAACTGGTACATTAACGCACGAAAAAGTGTTGTTAGCCGATACTTCTATGTTACTTCCATTAACGACTGTCATACATGTTCCAGAACAAAAATTCATCCTAATCATCGAAATGCTACCCGAAAATTAGTGGGTCACATACTTGTTGATAAATTGAGGAATTGCAAACGGGTATATCTGGTGCGGACATAAAAAAGATTTTAATGTTGATTGGAAAGTAGACATTTCTTACTACCGAGCTTGGGGTGGGAAAAACATTGCATTGTAGTTGTTGAACGGTTGTCCTAGGGAGTCTTTTGAGCAGTTGTCGACATCGCTATAACTTAAAGTTGCAAAATGAGGGACAAGATAACACACATTGAGACAGATCGGTTTAAGATGGTATTCATTGGTTTCGGTGTTCTTTGTAAGTTTTCCATATATTCTATTATCTTTTATTTCGATTAATACCTTCATTATTATCAAAATTTTATTAATTAAGCAATTTCGATTGATTTAAAATAGATTCGAGCTTTTACGTTTTATGCGACCATTGCTAATCATTGATGCCGCACATCTTAAAGGGAGATACCTTGGTACGAATCGGTTGTTGTTGGGATGGACGGCAACAACCGATTATACCTATTGCAACTGGTGTCTCTCAAGGTGAGACCAATGAATCATGGACATGGTTTTGAGCAAACTTAAAGAATGCATTGGTGAAGTAAAAGATTTGGCCATCATCTCTCGACAGACATCCGCAATTGCACATGCATGTAGTACCATTTTTCCCAACGCGTTTCATGGTTTTTGTTGTCGGCATTTAATGATGAACCGCACTTTGAAAACTAGAAAGTGGAAGGCTATATATTGGAGGACATGAAAAGCTTACAGAGCGGTGAGTTTGATGCTTCAATTTCGAGATTCGATCATTAAAACCCGATGTGTATAAAAACTAAAAGATGAAGTGGATTTGATAAATGGTCGCGTGCTTATCGCCTCGCAAATGTGTACAATTATTTGACCTCAAATAGTGTTGAATCAAAACTCAGAACCAAAGATGTTAGGAAGGTTCCAATAACCCAAACTAATGGAGTACTACCAAAGGCTTCTACAAAATGGTATTTTGAACGTCGAGCAAAATACAAAGGTAACAAAAAACGTCTATTATAATTGGTTTATTACATATTTGGCACGTCGCTCGAAAATGTATTATTATTTTTTTATTTCAGATGCTCCAACGGATGAACTTAGCGAATGGGCAAATGCAAAAGTAAACAATAGAATGGCAAAGAGTGCTAATTGGGGTGTTAACGGAATTGAGATGCACAAGATTTACCAAGTTACTGATCCGAAACATGTTCATATTGTTGACTTTGACAACAGAGAATGCACTTGCCGCAAATGGCAGCTATCTGGTCTACCTTGTGGTCATGTTTGTCTTTGTGTCTAGAGTTGAAGGATGACTGACACTAGCAGTTGGGCGATGGATTGGTTTAAGAAAACGTCACTAAAAATACATACGAAGCAAGGGTTTATCCTCTAAAAGATGTATCCTTGTGGCGTACTCGATGACTTGCAAACCGTAAAACCTCCCGCTATGGATAAGCGACAACTGGAAGACCCAAAGAAAAACACGATCCGATCACGGGGAAGAGCGAAAGCAAAACCATGGCGGTGTGGAAAGGCGAGACACACAAGAAAACATGTATCGAACCGTTGATGACAAGCAAGGCAAGTGTGTTTCTATATTTTATTTCAATGTATATAATTTTTAATGTAATTACTGATATGGTTGTTTGAACTAATGTCACATGTCAGAAACGTAAAAGAAACTCACAATCGTGCACCCCTACAACTAATGAAGAAGCAGTGGAACAAGAACGACACGGAGGACAGAGGACGCGTGTAGAGGTCGAAGAGGGAGAAGCAAGTGCTCAATCAAACAATGATTTCGTATGGAAATGTGAATCATCTACTCCTGAAAACATCGTTCCTAACAACATTCAGTCACAACCTGTGACTGAAAATGTTGTTCATTTGGACGATTTATAGTTACTCCAATTTGAACTTTAACACAATGGAAGCACAACTTATCAGTCATCTAGAATTTTCAATGTTTGTTACTTGAATAATAATAGCTACAGGAATGGCTTGGTTTTATTGTTTTTTTATGTTACTTTGTGAGAATGTTATACAATCAACTGTTGAACATGTGCACATTTTTTGTTCTTTTCTATAAAAACATATAGGAGTCAGGCATATAGTGTAACGTCAATGGTATGCATGTGACTATTTATTTACCTTTCAATTTGTCTATTTAACAGCAAACTTGCAAGTATATTTTCACACAACATCATTCCATAAATAAGTAAGCAAAAACAATGTCGTCCGCTTAAATGTGATGAGATAAGAGTGCGCTAACACTAACAACCGGATGACATGATGATTTACTACTGCCGTACCGCTACAATCGAAGATGTTCAATTGGCAAGAAAGGTGAACATCCTAACTCAAGAATTGGCTAGACTTAATCGTGAAAGGGCTGTCGTTATTCAAGAGATGGCAACTGTGCGTAAGAAGGTGCCACAAAAAACTGTTGAGTTTCTGAAGCAGGAGCAAGCCCTTAGTGAACACAAAGTGATGCAAATGAATATCTTGGCAGGCGAACTCGAGCTGAGTGCTCGAAACAAGAATTTCTTTATTCATAAGCTTGAGGGTACGTTGCCGCTATAAGCACTGTGCGATATGCGAAGTACTAACTGTTATATCGTATGTGATCTCCTAGTAACTAAGAGTACTATATGCCCCTAGTAAGAACTTAGTGCTATAATGTATCTGATTTCCAAGTACTTAGTGTTATATCGTACGTGCTTTCCTAGTAACATACTTTATTCAATAAATTTTCCTAGTAAGTAGGAGTTTTACTCACATTTTATCTTGTCTTCAATAGTTGGATGGTCTTGAATCTTTTGTCTTTTCATCATATCCAGCGTATACCTATGGAATATATGGGATTTTAATTTAAAATGAGGTTGCGAAAATAACAAAATTTGAACAATCGAAGACATTAACTTCACATTGTTAAAGTATCGTCTAACCTTCTTTGCATCAATTTCTTGATTTCCAAATTTTTGCGCCTAATCCGTTACACTTTACTACTAGCCGCATTCTAACATCAGCAGTGGATTCAATCTTCTAGGATTGGTTTAATTACCTCTGGCAGTAGGTTCCTTGTATGTCTGCAATCTTCTCTATCTTTTGAAACAGTGGATCAATTATAGGATGTGTCTCCTTTGTTCCTCTTGAACTGAGTTTAGCTTCCAGCATTTGTCTTGCCACATTCTTTGATAAAGGATAATCCCTATCAACAAACATGAAAAACCTATCCTTTTTTAGTTTTTACACCATGAACCTTGCAAGATGAGTACAATAGCCATTCAACCACCTCACAATCATACCAATATTCAGCATCAAGATCAGGTTCAAACATGTTCTTTATAGCAGCCCATACAAACTTAGCTAACTCTCCATTTGGACCTAACTTCCCATATCTGAACTTCATTACTTTCCACAACTGGTCCAAATCACTCTTAGTCAAACAATCCAGTAAGATCCCAAATGTTAAATAAGTGGATTTGCATCCATCACCTCTTGTAATCTCAACTACTTCTCTACCTCTTTCTATAACAATCTGCCAATCCATAATAGGATGAACTGCTTTTAAAGGAATAGGATTAATAGGTTCGTGGATTAAGACTATTAGTCTCCTTAAAATAATCGCTTAGTTCTTTCTTTTTTTCAAATCTTCATCCACCTTTTGTCTTTTATAACCTGGATTGCTTCTTTAACCATTCTCGCTTCTTTCTCGTAATTCATAGGATTGTGATCATCATTAACCCTCATACACACGATAAAGCTCCTTTATCCTCTCAAATGAACATGTTCTTAGATCTTCAAAGAACATGTATGCCCGAATTCTTGATAATCTTCATGTATGTATTTCTCATCTCGCTCTTTGTAGGAGGTTTCTTTCTTTGACTTGCTTTTTCTCTTTTTTGAACCTTGTTGCCCATTCACACAAGATTCTTGCTTTTTGATTATTAGAGAACAGTTCCCACACTTGACGAGTGTACTCATTATTAATATTATTAGAAGCTTCAAGATAGGATTGTGAATCCTCCCAATCATCTAACCATCTCTGAGTAGCTTCCTCCTCTTCTAGCTTTTTCCTTTCTATTTCTGCTTTTTCTTCAGCTTCCATCCAAACAACTAGGTCATGATCATAAGCATTCGCTTCTTCTTTATTCTTAAACTTTATATCGTTCAAGAATACCTTTTCCTTTCCAATATCCGGTAGAGCCACCTTCTTCTTCAAAGGCTCACCAATAGTCAAACTTTTAGTTAAGGGTTTATGCGTCAATTGAAGTGATTTGAAGATCAATTACTCAACCGGCAAAGTGATTTGGGGAAAAATAAGTTTGCACCAAATTTTACAAAAACCCTTGAAGTATGCATTACCATGAACTTGCTAGTAGTGATTTCAAACCACTAGCAAAGTGGTTTGATACAAGATATAGATGGATACATCAAATTTACAAAAAATTTCAAGTATATATTATCGTGAAAACCATCGGCAAAGGCATTGACAACCACAAGCAGTGGATTGAAAACCACTAGCAGTGGTTTGATAGACGCTAGCAGTGGATACATCAAATTTACAAAACAACCCCTCAAGTGATACATTAACAGGAACATGCTAACAATGGATTGAAAACCACTAGCAGGGGTTTCATAGACGCTAGCAGTGGATACATCAAATTTACAAAACAGCCCCCCAAGTATACATTATCAGGTCAACTCCAAGAAAGAATGAAAATCACGTGTGGGTACATTTACAACAAATCGTCCTTATACTTACGACTTACGATTTTTTAAAATAATTTGTAATATACGTGTCTCGTTTTGTAATTCATCCGTTGTTACGAAACATATATCCTAAAATTGGCATTGATATGTATGACACTCTGAATCGTGATCACCAATATAAGGTTTTCCTAAAATAGGTATTAGTACATCGCACCCACCCTTATAATAAAAGGCCAACTAATTTCCGTATATATTATCACGATCTATCTAGTTTATGATATATTAATGTTAGAGTGCAAGGTGTGAAATAACCAAACACTTAATGAGTACCAAAGTCAACCACTTAATTTACTCCTCAATAACTTATACCTTCCCCACATTAATTTTATGATTCCATATTAACTTCTATTTAAGAACCTATAACTCACATACTACCCATATCACACATACCCCAATTATTAACCTCAACCGCTTTCACCTCAACTTCTTCATCTTCATCTTCATCACCGCACCACCACTACATCATAGCGCCGCCCACCACCACTACATCACCGCAGGTATCGCTTACTACTTTTTATAAATACTCTTGACCGACCGTAAAAGCTTCATGGGTTTTGTTATATAGTTGTAATATTAACTGGTATCTCTAGTTTATTAGGTATTGTTATATAGTATATTATATGCAATTGATTAGTTGTAGGAATATATGATTTGCTTTTATACTTGTTTGAAATTGATTAGGTGTCACGGGTTCCAACTGAGGCTGTCACGACCGCAATGAGGCCAAAAGGTAAGATATGTCGTTGCGTATTTTAAATAGCTTAGGGTTTTAGGTAATGAGAACTATCCAAGCATCGGTATCAAAAGACCCTTTAAACCATTAAGCTCGAGTTGGTCATTTAACAATTAGGGTAGGAGGGTAGGATGGTGGATTTTGGGACATAAACCAAGTTCTTGGCAGGTGTTGGGGTCCAACCCTTCATGTGTAATAGCACTTTAACTAGGATAATGAGATCATGTTGTGTTCATATGCTTGTGATACAAAGATTTGATCATGTTTGCGGACGACTATTTGAACGGTGTGTATATGGTTGAGGTTCCCGAAAACAAAGAATCGTTAGTGTGTATACTTAAAGTGCTATTATACCATTGCCCAACACCATTTCATTCTCCTTTTACAATGATCTTCCCAAAACTCACCAACAATTCTCCCTATATTATCAAACAACAAAATTGAAGTCAAAGGCCATGACACGTGGCTTCTCCGATGGTTTCTGACGAGGAGGTACACGGTTTCTTGGTCCCAGATACCGGAAAGTGTAAAGCCATTTCTTGTTACGGTATGTAGAAGTTACCGATGATGAGGTTGAATCATGAAGTGTAGAAAGGTGGTGCAAAAGGGTTTAGCTTGCTTTGAGATTGTTTAACTGAGTGTGTGTTTTTAGTGGTGTCTTTTTTGGTGAGAAAGTCCATGTTTCCGTGTGACAGAGAGAGATCATAGATGATAACAAGATAGATGAAATGGTTGGTAATGATATATATATAATGGTGGCGAGCGATATGAGCGTTTTTTAGGGTGCCTCATTAACTCCACTTCACTCGCCATCACTATCATTACAAAACCCTGTCATCTATTTCTTATAATCTCTGACATCTCTTTGTTACACAAAAACATGGAGTTTCTCAACAAAAAACAGACACTAAAAACACACACGTACAGTTATGAATTCTCTACGCATGGCTAAACCACTTTGCACCACCTTTCTACCCTTCAAGATTCAACTCTCATCATCAGGTAACTATTACAAACCGTAACAAGAAACGTGATGTACACTTTCCCATATCTACTGGACCAAGAAACCGTGTACCTCGTCGCCGTGAACCATCAAAGAAGCCACGTGTCATCGACGCAAACTTCAATTTTGTTGGTTCATAATATAGTAGAGAATTGTTGGTGAGTTTTTGGGGTGATCATTGTAAAAAGGATAAGGAAATGGTGTCGGGCAATGGTATAATATAACTTTAAGTAGACACACTAACATCATTCCTTTGTTTTCAGGAACCTTCAACCATATACACACTGTTCAAATAGTCGTATGCAAACACGATCAAATCTTTTGTATCACAAGCATATGAACACAACATGATCTCATTAACCTAGTTAAAGTGCTATTACACATGAAAGGGGTTGGACCCCAACACCCTGCCAAGAACTTGGTTTATGTCCCAAAATCCACCATCCTACCCTCCTACCCTAATTGTTAAAATGACCAACTCGAGCTTAATGGTTTAAAGGGTCTTTTTGATACCCGATTCTTGGATAGTTCTCATTACCTAAAACCCTAAGCTATTTAAAATACGCAGGTTAAGCTTTGGTCAAACTCGAAGAAGCAGAAGATATCGGAAGTCAACTGACAAAACCGCCTGGTTAACACGAGTTCGCGCCTTATGTGTTACGATATGTTTGTAGAGAATAACATGGTTAGGATTACCGCTAAATGGATTATAGGTATAGTTTTTGAACATTTGCTTATACGTAGCTTAGGTATAGTTTCGGACCATTGGTGATTTTGGAAACACATTTTATGTTATCGATTGATGCTTATATATGAATTATGTTTAGCGAATTTGTGTTGTTGTCACAAAACAAAAACGGAAAAAAATTGTTCTTCTTATTGAAAATAGAAAATACAAATATCATTTAACAGTCAAAACATATATGATGATAACTTCTAAACAATATACATTTTTTTTCTTCTAAACAATATACATTTTACACTTCTATTTTAAAACTACTAAATGACAATACACATTTTCTGCTTATCACTCTATAATTCCACTCTATTTAATCCGCTCTAACAACTCCTATCACAACTACCAACACATTTTATGGTTATCACTCTATATTTCCACACTCTATTTTTAATCCTCTCTAATAAAAGACGTATCTCAACCAACAACAACAATGTCCAACCCTCGTCTTCCCCTCTTGGATCAACTATCCCGTACCGTAAACTCTCGATCTGTCAAGTCTATGATGATTGTGGAATATTGGGGAGAAGTTAGGGATACTGTTCGGGATGAATTAGATCTGCAAGAGAAGATTGATGAGCTAACCGCTCGTGTACAACGTAGGGATGTGCTTATTGGAGAGTGTTGGTTGTGGGTCCAACTAACTCGTCTGCTGCGTCTGCTCGCACATGAGAAGGATGCAAATTGAAGATAGAAATGAGATTGTAAGGAAGCAGACCTCCATTTTAGAAAGGCGTGCTCGCGTTTCTTCTTTGTTATACTTCATTGAACATCTTGAGTCAATGGTCCTTTGACTTTGTGAAGCCTTCATGTTAGGTTTATGTTTTGTTTAGGTTATGTAAATCTTTGATTTACGTTAGTTATGGTGGGTTATGTGTGTACTAGTTAAGTGTAACTACTTTTGTTTATGTCGATGTCAATCTTAATCTTATTTGTCTTTGTGTTTTACAAAACAACCTACATTGACGTTGAATTAAAAAAGAAAAATTATATCGCATAATCGACATAATTAAAATAAAAACATAAAATAAAATAGCAACCACATAAATCCTTGTATCCAATTTTTTGTTAGTAAAACAAAATATGTTTGTCTAGTCGGTTTAAGTTGGTAAGATGAAAATAGCGCATTTAAAAGGTCGCTTGGAATACATCGGTTTATGTGAAAGTAATTGACATGATACATTGGTTTGTGTGATAATACTAAAGTTCTTGTCAGGGTTCGGTGTGATAGTGGCCAGAAATCGCTAATCAGAAAAAAAGGGCTTTTAAAAATGTCGCTCAGAATATATTGGATTACGTGATAGTACTATTAAACACATGTCTTATTGTATATATATTTTTGGGTACCAAACATGTCTTATTGTATATCTAGATCATACTTTCTTCACCATACTTGGGTGATATACATGCTCAAAATGTTTTGAATTACGACTAAGTTTATTGCTTAAAAAATATCGCTTAAAAAAAGTTGTTTAAAAAACTAGGTAAAATATTCGCTTAACAATTTACTACCTCCGTCCCAAATTAATTGTCCTCATTTGACTTTTTAAAGTCTTAATTTCTCAACTTTGATCTTAAATATTTTTATTTATGTTATATAATAATTGATGCATAATATATGAATGGATTGTTCTTTTAAATGTTTTTTCATTGGTGTAATTTTCATCAAATATTACATAACACATACAAAAATATTAAGGATCAAAGTTGAGAAATTAAGACTTTAAAAAGTCAAATGAGGCCAATTATTTTGGGACGGAGGGAGTAAAATAAAGGGAACTAAATAAAGACATATAAATTTAGGCCACCTAAATACAATTGTCGAATATACAATTTAGCTATACAACTATTCTGAATCCATGCACGTTTTGCAATACGCTTAAACCCGTCTCCTAATGTCACGACATCGTGAGGCATGGAAACTGTCAAATTAAAGAATAACAAAGGTTCAACATTTCCTCAAGTAAAGCAGATTCATCAAGTAGTCTACTATACTTATTTTGGTTCAAGTTGGCTATCAAATCAATATGGCTTATAACAAATTCATCAAGTAGTCTACTATACTTATTTTGGTTCAAGTTGGCTATCAAATCAATATGGCTTATAAGTCAAAAGGCCATAATTAAAAGAGCTTATAACTCATATAAAACACACATAAACCAAAGGAAAACTATAAGCGCTTTTTGTTAAAAAACAAAAGAAGAAAATGACTACAAAATGCCTTCATGAGGAGTTAGTCTGCTGCTGGTTCTAGTCTCGTTAGAGACATGATGGTGGAGAAGTTTCGTAGGAGGTTTCGTCACTAGGGTGGACGGGCGAAATTAACCAAAAAGCCCAAGATATTAGGGCTCGTGTTACTGAGAGGGATTTCGTGATTGCAGAGTTGGAGCTTTTGTATCCCTTTGATTCAGGTGTGCAAAGTATTTCACAGTTGAATATTTTTCAAAATGAGGATTTGGCAGACATTTCAAACATGTTGGTGAAGGTTGTGAACAAGCAGAAGCGAACAAGGGAGCTTATGTCATTCATTGAGAAGCTCAAATCTATGGTGTACTGAACTGGTTTCTTCTGGTGTTTTTCATATGTGTTTTGAGTTTAATATATGGTTAGGAATGTATGAAGTTTATGTTTATGCTTATGGATGTTCTATAAACCTATTAAGGTTAGTTTTGTTGGATATTTTAATATATGCACTTACTTATTTATGTTTGTCTAAGTACTTTTGTGGGAACATACCTGTGTTATAACCTGCTCCCTTGATATGTTGGCTTGTAACGTACTGTTGAAAACATAAACTACATCATAAAAAAAATATATCTCATCAATATGGATACGTGTCCTGTGGTAAGTGTGATATGAATTAAGGGGTAACTTTGACGCACTGTAAAATATCGATTGTCGCTATAAAACACACAAAAACGGCGATATTCCTGGGCTGCTAAATGCTACTTTGTGACACATATATCGCCTGGTTTATTAGATTTATGTGTCACAAAGTAGCATCTAATGACTCATAAATAGCGTTTTTTTTTTTTTTTTGCACCACCTTAATTTTTTATCGATTGCTCGCAAAGGCTTTATCTTGCTCTTCAATAAAAACCAACTTACGCTAACCTTAGGCTTAGCAACTACATCCCTATGGCTAATGAGACATATCGACATCAACATCAATAAGGTCGCTTGCTTTTTCTTCACCCCAAGCAATAAGCTCATCATATGTCATATTGCTTGCATCTTTTAATCTTCTTCCATGTATAATCAATTTGGTTGTATAATCATCTTCGTAATCATAAAAGTTAAGATTTTGATAATAAAAATCAAATAAGTTTTGGGGATTATGTGCCATATACATCATTAACTTCCCATATCGATCGCCAAGGTCATACATGGCGCCACATCCCTATCACACTCTATTAGTTTCAATCCTACCTCTAATTGACATTGTGGTAAAGCAGAAAAACAACGAATGGAAATTTAGCTCAAGATGTTCTTTCGTAAACCGCACATACTACTATAGTCCACCTTCCTATCCTTGGACACACTCCAAGTAAAACACCCCATTTTCATACCTCAACGGTTGGAAATAAACTCCCCAAAACATGAACGCCAAGCAGTAACGAGGATCCAAGTCCAACTAGGTGCCATCCTTACAGAACACGTAAAATAACAATACTTTAAAAAATATAAATAATTTTAAATGTAAACCCTAATTAGGTACGAATATTGAAACATTAAATAGAGACAAAATTGATATGGGGGACCATGACAATAAAGTATCACGAACCTTTCGCACAATTCAATTTTAATAATTGAACGAAAACGACAGTTGAATTAGATTATTAAGAAGCTAGGGTTCTGGTCGGTAGGAAGTGAATGTGGGAACAAAAAGATAAAAGACAAAGTATTAGTGTATCATAAATCGCTAAATTGAAAAAAGACGCTTTTAAAAAGTCGCTTAGAATATTTTGGGATATGTGATAGTATATTACAGTTGTCAACTCTAGAAGTGGTTTGAAATGTCCTAGCAGTGGGACCAGCCTTACAATATACTAACAGTGGTTAAACAACACTATTAGCAATGGTTTAATTCAAGCATTGGATTCATTCTTCTGGCAGTGGTTTCAACAACTCTAGCAGTTGTTTGAAATGTCCTAGCAGTAGATACACCAACCACACTCCAATCTGTTGACCAAGATTACATCAACCAAAACTAGGCGAAAAATAGTGATATTATGCACTAATATGAAGGATTACAACATAATGGTTGTGTTGTGAAACGCCTCACGTATAAAAAGGGTTGACCGCCTAACCGTTATACGCGCATAAAATGGCCATGTTGAAAAGTCCTTACCATAAACTGTTAAAATTTGTAACAGTCTAAACAGTCCAATCGAATACAAGTATATACACGCCCACCACTGATAGTTAAAATGTCATAACAATCTACATACATGAAATTAAACCTTATCCGATTTCCTAACAAATATGGAAAACAGGATACACCAAACCATCATAAGAATCTACATACATGAACTTAAATCTAATCATCTTTCCATGCTCAAACTCACAATCTTCAAAAAAGTAGGCCCAGTCACCTAATGCATTCACATGATTCACCCGGTATGGATTGTCTCTATGATACTCAATCTGAATTTGCATCATGTATTCGACTTCATCATTCCTAAAAGTGCATTTTGATAAAATGCATAGGATGATTCTCAAGAAAATGGTCCGAATGTCCGGTGTGCAACAATTACAAAAATTATATAAAATTATATAAATGCATAGACAAAAAGTACACACAAAACACAAACTTGCAAGTTTACATAACGGAAGAATTTGAGAGACCTTCAGTAAAAGACATCATTCGCTCACCAAAATGATCAAGGTGACCAATCCATTGGCAAATGTGTTGCATTCGCTCATCATTGTTTCAAAAATATCAAAATAAATCTTAAAGATAAATGTTATGATATTGTTGAATATGATTATGAGATTTCAAGCCTACTCCATCTTCATTATCAAGATCATTTTGTGGAAAAACAATTGCGCCACACCAAGAAACCGCCTCGTATCTTTGGCCTACCATCGAAACCAAACACGGTTATATTCAACCTATTGTTCTCCAATTTAGCAAAACAATAACATCGCCAAATTCAATATCGGAATATTGAAGAGCAATGACCACATCTCATCATCCATAACATACAAAGCACGAGGATCATGACCTCGCTCATAGCCCCAAGTAACATCCACATTAAACTCCATTCCTTCAACAACAACAACAACAAGAAGACCTTGCAACCCAATACCATCTAGAAAATCACCGGGCAATGTCTCAAACACCATCTCACGATTGACAATTATAACATATACAAGAATAAAATACACTTATTTTTAAATAAACGTAAACAAAAAAATTAATTCTTATAAATAACCTGTGGAAATTGAGGGTATGGCAGCCGATAACTCTGAAACCTTATATGACGACTTTCTACACCAGCATATTCCTCAACTTCCAACCCATTAGAATCATAGCCAGTAACGTAAAAAGATTCATCACCTTCTTGAACAAAGTGTAACATGTAAACATCCGTATACATGTTTTCATGAACAAATTCTACCCATTTGTTACCTACTATCCTAATGGGACCTCCTAACCAAGCAACAATCCTTACTTTCTTCCGTTGTCTTTGTATTCCAGTTAAATATAAATGACGATTCCCATTAAAAGCACGGTCAGCAAATCGAAAAAGCTCAAGAAACCCAGGGTAAAAATTTATGTTTGGTCGCACCACAAACTCGATGGCCATGATTACCTTATAAACAAATTTACAAGCATGTAAAGTTAAGTTAATTCTAAAATTTTGATAATGAATATTCAAACATAACATACAATAATATTGATATGGGGACCATGACAATAAAGGATCACGAACCTTTGAGAAATTCAATTTTAATAATTGAACGAAATTGACAACAGACGAAAAAGCAAGGGTTCTGGTCGGGTAGAAATTGGATGTGGCCAAAAATAGCTAAAAGATAAGGTTTTAGTGTTTCATAAATCGCTTTAAAAAAGTCGCTCAGACTATAACGCTTAAAAAATCGCTTATCTATTCTCCCGCCAAAATAATTTTCCCGCCTAAACACAAGTCAACAAAATAAGCATAAATACAGTCAATTCTATAGTGCACATACAACAATCCACAATGGCTTTGAACTTATCTAGAAAAGGTAATTATGAACAAGTGCCAAACAGGAAAGAGGATGCTGATGACAATTTGATAGCAAACATACAACAATCCACAATGGCTTTAGACTTATCTGAGAAGAAAAAGCTAGATGGTGATGTTACGGGTAAGGAGAACCAAGATGACATTACACCAGAAAAAGTTAAGGCATTGGCAAAAAGGATTAAAGATCTGGAAGAGTTCTTTGAAAAACTAAAGGAAAGGAAAGCATCTGAAGAAGGATGTGGTTCTAGCAGTACTGTTTGAATGGATGTAATGGTTCAATAATAAATGTTATGAGTCTAAAATTTAACAATGTGATGGTTGTGTTGAAAATCTTATCTATGAAATAATTTATTGAGATGATTGTTGTAGTTTTGTTATCGAGATAGTTGTGCTGATAGACATCAGCATATTTAATCAAAATAATTGCAACGTAACATACACATGGTAGTAGAACCATCATCACATAACGGGTTTGTAACATACACTAACAAGCCTTCACCACATACCGAAAATAATTGTTTCATCATGATGACTAGTTAGTGTAGTTTGTAACATACACTAACTAGTCATCATGCATGGAAAGGGACAAAAATACAAATTGTTTAACAGGGTACATACCACCCTGGAAGATCAAATAACTACCACATGGTAGCCTTCATCATACCTTCGAATTACTTGGACCAGAAGAGGTTGGGTATGACATGGAACCGTCAGCTGTGGAATCTTCAACTATCACTTGATCATTAACCAAACTGATTGCCTCATCACCCTTCATATCATCAGATTGATTACTACCAACTGCTTCAAATTCATCAAATAATCTCCTAGATTTCAAGGTACCAGTTTCAAAACGACTTTTCTTGGACACATATTGAAGTACAATAGAGCTTCCAACTGTAGGAAGGCCATCAATATCATTAAAAAGCCTCTTACACTTTAAAGGGCTGTTTTGAATAGATGGGAGTAAACTAGTAGAATGTGGATCCTCAAGGTCATGATTATCAGCAGCCTCCAAGTCATTAAAAAGGTTCTTACCTCTTAACGGACTAATCTCAAACCCACGCTCGCTTGACAAACAATCGTAACATGGACTTCGTGTCCAAGAATCTTCAAAGTCATTCGACACATAAGGTCGGACTGTAGTCCTTAAATAAGGAGGAATGTATTCAAGGTCATTAATACCACCAAATTCAGACTTTCCTCTGAATAAACTAGCTTCAACAAAAGGCTCGATATAAGGTGTCCTAAGGTAGGCTGGTGAATTTTTTTCCTCTTCTTCCCATGCCATGAGTTCTTCAAACGACAGACAGTCGACATCTTTTTTTTCCTTTTAATGACTTATAATTTTAAATGTCAGTTCATCGTCTGAGGAATCAAAAGACAGGTTCTTGTGATAGTAGCTAACTAAATGAACCTGTGGCGGATGACAAACATAGATCTCAACTAGACCATGGAGCTCAGCCATGTCATACGTTTCTTGACATCATTATCATCTTCACAAGTGGTCAACCCTTCCTCCGGACTACTACTTGGAAGACAAAATACCAAGCCCAAATATCCTCCTTAATTTCTTTCAACAAAGATATCACATATTTGAGAATACAATAACCTACTCAACCTAGGTAACCTCAAATGTAAAACATCTCCACCTAAATAACTTAAGGATAAAATAAACTCGATCGCCATGATAAACATCAAACCCAAGATCTTGACTGTTTTCGACATTCTGTAACAATGGAAATAATTCAAAGAAACAAAATATATTTAAGATAAAATTTAACATAGAAAAGTAAATGGACAAACTTACGACCATTCTTGATACCATAATTCATATGACAGCCTTTGATTCGTGTTTTGTGATGCCATAGTTAGTAGAAGTCCGAAAACACAAAATATATGTAAGATAAAATATGGGGTAGTTTTGGTTAATAATAGGTACAAAATATACAAAAGGTACAAAAAGTGAACAAGTGAAAAGTGTCTAAAAGTACAAGATGACCATACTCAAATGATATATCTAAGATATAGTCAAACTCACCCAAAAAGTCGCCTAGTTTACATGTTGGATAATGCATACCGAATGGACAATACTTGTAAAGTAGCATGCATGGGTTGGTTTAGCCAATTCAATGACGAACCACATTTACGACTTGGGAAAGATTCAATGAAGCCATCCTCAAGTGCCCCGAGCATAAACTCAACAAGCACGAGCAATCGCAAATATTTTACAACGGGTTGAACATAAAACTCGCAATTATTAGACTCAAAAGAACCTATCCGTTAATGATCACGATAAAGGATGGACAAGAGTTGAAGAAGTAGCTCTCCGCTCGTCGTCTTGGAATGAAGATTGGAACGAAGAACCTATCAAGATACAATCGGTAATGAAGAATCTTGAGGAATTTGAAGTAGATATGCAATCCCTTACTGAAGAAGTCAAAATGGTTAATGTCACACCCCTAATTTACCTGTTTTGCAGCGGAATGGAATTCCTGGGGATAGACTGTCATAGCACCACAATCACAGTTATATTGAACGACCTAAAGTGTCGTTTAAAAACACATCGCTTGATATTTAATAAAAGCGTCGAGTTACAACATAGGTCCCAAAAGTTTAGAAAGTTTGCGGAAATACAAATATATTACAAGTCCAAACGATGTTTTGAAAGAAAGTGCCATAATGTACAATGATATAAGTCGACGCCATGACTCAAAAGGTTCCTTAACCATGCCATGATGATAATGCCTTAGTTACACGAAAATACATTGCTAAAACGGTCAACAATAATGTTGGTGAGAAATCATAGGTTTATGTAAATGTTTTATACGACCACGCAAGTATAGACCGTGTATGTCAATCATGTCACGTAAAAATGTTACAATTGCAATAAGTCCATGACACGAAACTAGACTGCTCATAATGTATGCCCCAACAGAGTGTTTGCCGACAACTCAATAATGTTATTAAATGAAATGCATCCGTATGACTAGTCGATTCACCAACCCGGATGGAGGCGCCACTCGATAGATCTATCCACTCACCCTCGCTTCTAAGATTAACGGTTCATGTTCGTGAAATGGGACTTTCAATTGGCATGTGGTAACTTAAGCAATGTAAATGAATTTAACATACTTGGTATCGTAATAAAAATGTTGTGCAATGTATTCTCCCGTAGGTTTGAAAATAATTAAACATGTACGACGGGCTATGAAAACTCACTTGATAAACCGGTATGATGACAAGAGCGAGTACACCGAGGTATAGCGGGATACTTTAATCTGGACCTATTACGAATGATATGATATGTAATGAGTTATGATGTAATGTTATGCATGCATTTCAGTATGTTATTTATACCATTTATGTAGTTTTGAAAATAATACTTATCGTCGAAAAATACTCTTTTGACGCCTTGACCATTCTTAAATCACTTTACAAGTATTTATGTCAAAATGTCATCCTACAATAGTTTATTAATGATTTATTGTGAAATTTTAACTTTTCGTCAGAAATAGTGTCGCCGGAATTTTCATGAAAGTGACAAAATGACCTCGAGAAACTAGTCGAAACGGTGTACGCCGAACGTTAGGAAACGAACTCGACGGTTTTGGAAAGCTTGTATCAAAATCTAGAAGTTTTAGTACATGAGTTTTCGTCATAGAGGTCTCGAACATAAAGATAATAAAGGTTAAAGATGGTGATTTTGTCCAAATGTTGTGTAAAAGTGAGTTTTCGGTAAAGTTTAAGCGACAGAATAATTTATTACAACTCCGCTATACAAACGGTTGGTCGCTTTGAAAATATGCTTGGTGATCTCGATTTTATTAGAAGACATCTCGTTACAAAAGTTCTACATCATAGTTAAAAACGACCTTCAATATGGTCGCTTTAGTTACCGTAACACTTGTCTCAAAAATAATATAGTTTTTCTAAAATAATAGTTACGGCAATTTTATGAAAACGTGTATATCTTGGTCGTTTCAAACCGCTTTCACGTATTATCGTCCTTAGCTTCGTATCAATGTATACTAATATATTTTGACAAGTCGAAATAATTTATAAAGCTTAGGACTCGCTTTTGACTCGTACAAAACTAAAATAGGTTGCTGAATTTTTCGGAAAATATATATTTCGTCGTCAAACTTGAAAAATTCATAACTTCTTCGTTATAACTCCGCTTTAATCCGCTCAAGCGCCACGGATTCGCTTTTAAAGTATATTTTCTAAATATCTAGGCCAAAAATTCGTGCCTACTGTCGGATTTTCCAGAAAAACAAAATAAGAACAGACCACTATATATATACTTGTCGAAAATAGTTTTTCTCGTACTAAACCTATTTCAATCCCTTCAAATCAACTCCAAAGCTATTCTAATCCTACCATACACCTTCTTAGGGTGTCATGGGTTCCTAAACATCATCAAGACCAATATATACCAAGGGAATAATTATAGGATGACCTTTATATATTAAACTCTAAAATCAATGTAAAATGGTATAAATATACACAAGTCTTGCATGTTTGCTCCAAATATGAAGAAATAAATATGAAATGATAAGGAAAATGAAAATGTAAATGATATGCTTACAAGTAAACTATGATGAGGTGCAAAGAACAAAGGTTTAACCTAAACACCCTAGGTTTTATTTCAAAACCTTAATAAGAGTGTAATCTAGATTGTTTTAACTTGAGCTTGTAAAATTTTGTGATCCCTTGCTACACTTCTTGAAGAACCGGTTTTGGAAGAGAGAACAAGAGAGAAAGAAAGTTTTACTAACTTTGAAATAATTTGAGTGGAAATGAGTGAAATCTTACAAGGAGTATAGATCTATACTTGTTGAAAATTTTTACCAACCATAATAAATGCCACCCTCCCCTTGGTCGGCCAAGGGGGGAGGGATTGGCAAAAATATCCTTTTTTTTTTTATATAAATTGGTGAAAAATTGTTAAAATAAATGTAAGTAAATGTACATGTATATTACTTGTAAGATTTAATATACATTTGTGTATTTAAGGAAATTTTAGGTAAAAGTAATTTTTAATAGATCAAAATAAAGTATAATGAGATCATAAAAGTTGTAAAAATACATTCCTTGTAAAATTTGAGTGATATAATAATTATCGTGCAGTTTTTAAGAAAAACGTCGTAATAATATAAATTTAACGATTTATATACAAATAAATTTAAAACACTAGGTAAACTAAAAATATAGTTTTTATAAACTAAATGTAAGTATAAAAATATATTGGAATCATTTTTGGAAGTAGCGGATGAAATGTTCAAAATAATAACTCACGCGATAACGTTTATTTAATATAAAATTTACGCGTTTAATGTGAAATGTAAAATCATGAATGAACTAACATGATGCAAATGATGCTAATGAAATGTAGACTAAACTTAGTCCATATGAAATGTTCATGATTATATGATCATGAATTCGCCGCTAAACCATAAAGGTTACGCGATTTGGAACACGTAAACCTAGTTTACGATAAATGTTGAAATAGTGAAGCATGAATTGTTTGAGAAATGACCGAAGTACGGGTTGTCACATTCGCCCATCCAAAAGGAATTCAGTCCCCTAATTCAATCGTTGTTAGGTCTCACGGTGTCGGTGAAAAGATGAGGATACTTGTGGCGATCCGGTCTTCCTGCTCCCAAGTAAACTCGGGACCTCTTCGAGAATTCCAGTGAACCTTCACGATAGGAATACGACTGCTTTCAACCGCTTGACCTCGCGGTCCATGATTTCTCTGAGTTCCTCCACAAAATTGAGTTTGTCGTCGAGTTGAATTTCTTCCAATGGAATAACGAGTGATTCGTCCGATAGACATTTCTTCGTGTTTGAAACGTGAAACGTGTTGTGTACATGACTAAGTTCGACGGAAGATCAAGTCGATAAGCTACAGGACCAACTCGCTTCAAAATCTTGAATGGTCCAATGTACCCGGGTTCAACTTCCGCGTTTTCCAAATCGTACCACGCATTTCCAAGGCGATACTTTCAACATAACCTTGTCACCCACTTGAAATTCTAATGCTTATGCCTAACATCTGCGTAAATTTTCCTCGGCTTCTTGCGGTTCGAGTCTATCTCGAATTTGAATTATCTTTTCGTTGTTTCCGCACCATTTCGGACCAATGAGTTGTGCGTCTCCAACCTCGCCCAACAAACAGTGATCGGCACTTTCACCATAGAGTGCCTCGAATGGTGCCATCTTTATACCGTGTGATAACTATTGTTGTACGAGAATTCTATTAATGGCAAATGGTTAGCCCAACCATTTCCAAAATCAATCACACATGCCCTCAAAGATATCTTCTAATGTTTGAATTGTCCTTTCACTTTGACCGTCGGTTTGTGGGTGATATGTCAGGCTCATCTCTAACTGGTTCGAATGAATCTTGTAATGATTTTAAGTTTGAAGTGAATCGACTATCTCGCCGGAAATGATAGAAATTGGTGCACCGTGCCTCGAGACTATTTCCTTGACATAAAGTCTAGTGAGTTGTTCCATGGAATAAGTCTCTAATCGGTATGAAATGAGTCGATTTGGTAAGGCGATCAACAATTACCCAAATAGTCGTAACCTCCGATGTCTTAGGAAGTTTCGTAACAAAGTCCATTGTAATGCGTTCCCATTTCCATTGAGGAATTTCGGTTGTTGGAGTAATCTCAAGGTTTCGTATTCGACTTTTACCTTAGAGGTAAGGCATTTGCTAACATACGTGGCAATTTCGCTTTCATGTTCGGCCACCAATAAAGTTTCTTAAGATATTGATACATCTTATCCGATCCTAGGTGAATAGAATACTTTGACTTATGCGACTCATGCATAATCAATTTCGTATTCCGCCATACAATGGAACCCACATTCTTTCCTTGAAACATAATACTCCATCTCGCTCTCTTTACAAAACCATTTATTCTCGGGCATACCATAAAGCTTTTCACTTGGTCGGTTTTCCTCCTTAAGTGCCTCGATCTGTGCTTCGTGGATTTTCGATGGTAAAGGTGAATTAATCGTCATTCCCAATGATCGAACTCTTAAAGGTTTGGGCCTCTCTTTCCGGCTAAGAGCATCGGCCACAACATTGGCTTTTCCCGGGTGATACTTGATTTCACAATCATAGTCGCTGAGTAACTCCAACCAACGACGTTGCCTCATATTAAGTTCCTTCTGATCAAGAATATATTGTAAACTCTTGTGGTCCAGAACACTGTGCACTTTGTACCGTAGAGGTAGTGTCTCCAAATCTTGAGTGCAAAACTACGGCTCCTAACTCGAGATCATGAGTGGTGTAATTCTTCTCATGAGTCTTAAGTTGTCGAGAAGCATACGCTATCACCTTCTCATTTTGCATTAAACAGCCCCAAGTCCTTTATGCGAAGCATCACAATATACAACGAAGTTCTCAATTCCTTGGTAGTGCCAAAATTGGCGACCGCAAAGCTTTTGCTTCAACAACCGAAAAGCGACTTCTTGTTTCTTTCCCCATTCGTATTTCTTGTTTTTCTCGTGTCAACTTGGTCAAAGGTCTAGCTATCTTTGAAAACCTTCATGAACCTTCGGTAATACCCGCTAGTCCTAGAAATTGTCGATTGTGAGGATTTGTTGGAGTAGCCCAATCTTTACTGGCTTCAATCTTTGCGGGATCAACTTGTAGTCCTTGACTATCAATGACGTGACCAAGAAATTGCACTTTGTGATTCCAAAATCACACTTGAAAACCGCATACAACTTCTCATTCTTGAGTAGCCTTAAAATCGTCCTTAAATGCTCTTCGTGCTCTTCTTTGCTCTTTGAGTAGATCAATATGTCGTCGATGAACACTATCACAAACTTGTCCAAATACGGTTTACATACTCTATTCATGAGATCCATGAATACCGCCGGTGCATTAGTCAATCCGAACGGCATCACTTGAAACTCGTAGTGACCGTAACGTGTTCTAAACGCTGTTTTCGGAATATCCTCCTCCCGAACTCTAAGTTGATGGTAACCCGACCGGAGATCAATCTTGGAGTAGATACTAGAACCTTGCAACTGATCGAATAAGTCGTCAATTCTGGGGAGTGGGTAACGATTCTTCACCGTTAGCTTGTTCAGCTCTCTATAATCTATACACATTCTGAAGGATCCATCTTTCTTCTTCACAAACAAGACCGGTGCTCCCCAAGGCGAGGAACTCGGCCTAATGAATCCTTTGTCTAGAAGTTCTTGTAATTGATTAGACAACTCTTGCATTTCGGATGGTGCTAGACGGTAAGGTGCTTGCGCATTGGTGCAGCTCCGGGCACTAAGTCAATATGAAATTCTACTTGGCGTGCGGTGGAAGTCCTGGTAAGTCCTCGGAAAGACTTTAAAATTCTCTGACAATTGGTACATCTTCAAGTCGCCTCCTCCGACTTCTTCTCGGTTATATGGGCTAAGAAAGCAAAACAACCTTTCTTTATGTACTTTTCCGCTTTGATGCACGATATGATACTAAGTCTAGTTCCACTTCGCCCCCCGAATAATCAAAGTTTCGCCGTTATAAGGAAGATGAACAACTTTTTCATCACAAATGATTTTTGCACGATGTTTGGATAACCAATCCATGCCGATGACGACGTCGAAACTACCAAGTTCTACGGGCATAAGGTCTATGTTGAAGGGATGATTTAGAAAATTGAATGTGCAACCTCGGACAATGGTGTTGGTGCTAACTAAGTTACCATTAGCTAATTCAACGATGTATGATATGTCTAAGGTGGTTGGTTTAATGTTGAGTAAAGGTGCAAATGCAATGGACACAAAACTTTTATCGGCACCGAATCAAATAAAACCAAGCGTAACGATTATTGAGAAGGAACGCACCGTGATAACATTCGGTCCTCCCTAGCTTCGCCACCTCCAATGACGAGGCCCTTCCCGCGCCATTCCTCCTTGATTCGATTTCCTTGATTCCTTCCCTTATTACATTCGGACTTGTAGTGCCCTGCTCTCCGCAACCAAAACATGTAACTTGTTGCGACTTGCAATCCCTAGTTCGGTGACCAACTTTCTTACAATTTTCACATGGATCGTGACATCGACCCGGTTTGTGATGACTCGAACACTGTCACATTTCGCAAAACCCCGAATACCCTTTTCCTTCTTCGGACCTGCAAAGATAAGCCTTTACAACCTCTTGCCTCTTGGGTGGTTGTTGGGTAGCATTCTACCGGTGTTATCCCACTCCGCTTGTTGTTGTTGCTATTGTTGTTGTTGTAGTTAGCTCGGTTATTGTTGTAGTTGAAGCGGTTGTTGGGGTTGTTGTTGTTGTTTCGGTTGGTGTTGGTGTACTTACCTCTTCACCACCGTGCCATAAGCTCGAGTCACCTAATAGATTCCTCGATTGTTTGTGGATCAAATGAAGTCACATCTCCTTGAATAACCTCGGAAGTCCCCGATGAAAGCCTCTAGTAACTTCTCGTTATCCAAACCATAGATGGGCATAACGCGCCAATTCTTGGAATCTCGAATGTAAGTGTCAATATCATACCCAATTGTTACTAGTTCATAGAATTGCTCCAACTTTTCACTTCCGACGAGGACAAAACTTCTTTGTCACCAAACCCTTGAATTGCTCCCAAGTAAGCTTGAAAGCATTCTCCATTCCCATCGGTTGAGCATATGAGTTCCACCACGACAATGCTCCATCGAGTAATGTACTTGTAGCAAACTTGACCTTACTATCATCCCGCAATTACACAAAGAAAACACGGACTCCAATTTCTCGAACCATCGCACCATGGCGGTGGGTCCTTCATCCCTCTAAACTTAGTGGGATCTCCACTTTTGAAATCCTTGTACGAACAATTTTAACTCCGGATCCTCCCGCATTTCAGAAAAGAAGAAGCCTTGCGGGTTTCAAAGAAGCACTGCTGGCCTCGGAAGAAGCAGCAGCCACTGCTTCCTTTCAATTTTAGAGCATCGGCTATGCTATCATTCACCAACTTTTGAATAGCCGCTTGGGTCATTTCCGTGTGGATTTCTTTGGCGCCATAACTCTTCAAAATCACAAGATGAAACAATCATGAGAACTCGTAAGTAGAAACAACCATCACACAAATATATCCACAACCACAACATGCATAAAGTAAATGGAATCACAACGGAACAATAACGAAATATCACAAATATAATCACAACACACGTGGATAATATACATGAAAATTTCGCCTACATGGACCGATATCATAGATAATAAAACCATTCCTACATAGTAGAGTCAATACTTGATACATTTGTTTGTACAACAACCAAAAGACAACAAGTTCTTTAAACTACGCCACACACCTCGTGACTAGGATAATAATGGTCAAAACTATACATGATAAAGTCTCACACATGGCACCTCATGGTGCTCACGGCTCGATCCTCAAGATCTCGAACCCGAGTAGTCAAGCTAGCAACCAAACTCCTCAACTCTCCAATCGACCGCAAAGTAACAATACTCTCCTGTTCTCTATCTACCTATTCTCTAAACCCCGATGAGCTAAATCAATAGAAACCCCGCTTATCACTGTGCCCTCGACCTCCTCCGCAATGGTCTCAACCCTATCTAACGACAGTTCCTCCAACCGCCACAACCTATCTATCTCGAATCACCGACTATCTATACGGGCTCCTAACTCCTCAAGAGAAGGTCGTCGAGCAACTGAGCCTTAGAGCTCTCGCCTAACTCGAACCTAACAGTGGCTCGGGTTCTGTAGATGGTGGTGTAGGATGTCAAACGAGCACGCTTTTGAGCGGCAAGTCCGATGTAGGCAAAGGATCCCTAAGAAAATACGATGAGGATGGTGATGATGATGGTAGTAGTGGTGATCTTGGTGGGTGTATCGGGTCGTGGAGCAGGCTAACATGTGGAGTGGGTGCAACCGCCTCCTCAAAGGGTTCGGGCCCGTGTCGGTCATAATAGGTGGAAAGGCTGGAGTAGAGCCAATCAAGATAAGATCTCGTGGAGTGCGATGAGACATCATCCATGTTAGGGTTAATGACATCTTCCGTGTTAGTGTCCGATGATATAGTGATGGGATGTGAATCAAGACATCTCGTGACAACCGATGTGAAATGAAAGTAAATAACTCGGATAAAGTGTATATGAATCCGCATGAAAAGTGAATATGCACTTATGATGAAATGATGAGATGCTATGATAATGTAGCTATAGTCTAGGGTCAATGATGCAACCTAGTTCTCTATAACCGTAGCTCGTACCAACTGTCACACCCCAATTTACTGTTTTGCAATGAATGGAATTTCGGGATAGATCGTCATAGCACCACAATCACAGTTATATTGAACGACCTAAAGTGTCGTTTAAAACACATCGCTTGATATTTAATAAAAGCGCTCGAGTTACAACATAGGTCCCAAAAGTTTAGAAAGTTTATGGAAATACAAATATATTACAAGTCCAAACGATGTTTTGAAAGAAAGTGCCATAATGTACAATGATATAAGTCGACGCCATGACTCAAAAGGTTCCTTAACCATGCCATGATGATAATGCCTTAGTTACCCGAA
>CM040239.1:68962953-69041718 GCA_022545495.1 Chrysanthemum lavandulifolium | reverse complement strand
TCTAACGACAGTTCCTCCAACCGCCGCGTCAACCTATCTATCTGAATCTGCGACTATCTATACGGGCTCCTAACTCCTCAAGAGAAGGTCACGAGCAACAGAGCCTTAGAGCTCTCGCCTAACTCGAACCTAACAGGTGGCTCGGGTTCAGATGGTGGTGTAGGGATGTCAAACGAGCACGCTTTTGAGCGGCAAGTCCGATGTAGGCAAAGGATCCCTAAGAAAATACGATGAGGATGGTGATGATGATGGTAGTAGTGGTGATCTTGGTGGGTGTATCGGGTCGTGGCGGGGGCTAACATGTGGAGTGGGTGCAACCGCCTCCTCAAAGGGTTCATCTCCGTGTCGGTCATAATAGGTGGAAAGGCTGGAGTAGAGCCAATCAAGATAAGATCTCGGTGGAGTGCGATGAGACATCATCCATGTTAGGGTTAGGCGGGACATCTTCCGTGTTAGTGTCCGATGATATAGTGATGGGATGTGAATCAAGACATCTCTGTGACAACCGATGTAAAATGAAAGTAAATAACTCGGATAAAGTGTATATGAATCCGCATGAAAAGTGAATATGCACTTATGATGAAATGATGAGATGCTATGATAATGTAGCTATAGTCTAGGTCAATGATGCAACCTAGTTCTCTATAACTCGTAGCTCGTACCAATCATCACACCCCAATTTACTGCTTTGCGTGGAATGGAATTCTCGGGATAGATCGTCATAGCACCACAATCAGTTATATTGAACGACCTAAAGTGTCGTTTAAAAACACATCGTTTGATATTTAATAAAAGCGTTCAGAGTTACAACATAGGTCCCAAAAGTTTAGAAAGTTTGCGGAAATACAAATATATTACAAGTCCAAACGATGTTTTGAAAGAAAGTGCCATAATTTACAATGATATAAGTCGACGCCGCGACTCAAAAGGTTCCTTAACCATGCCATGATGATAATGCCTTAGTTACCTGAAAATACATTGCTAAAACGGTCAACAATAATGTTGGTGAGAAATCATAGGTTTATGTAAATGTTTTATACGACTACGCAAGTATAGACCGTGTATGACAATCATGTCACGAAAAATGTTACAATTGTAATAAGTCCATGACACGAAACTAGACTGTTCATAATGTATGCCCCAACAGTAGTGTTTGCGGACAACTCAATAATGTTATTAAATGAAATGCATCCGTATGACTAGTTGGGATTCACCAACCGGATGGAGGCGTCACCTCGATAGATCTATCCACTCACCGCTTCTAAGATTAACGGTTCATGTTCGGAAATGGGGACTTTCAATTGGCATGTGGTAACTTAAGCAATGTAAATGAATTTAACATACTTGGTATCGTAATAAAATGTTGTGCAATGTATTCTCCCGTAGGTTTGAAAATAATTAAACATGTACGACGGGGCTATGAAAACTCACTTGATAAACCGGTATGATGACAAGAGTGAGTACATCGAGGTATAGCGGATACTTTAACTGGACCTATTACGAATGATATGATATGTAATGAGTTATGATGTAATGTTATGCATGCATTTCGTATGTTATTTATACCATTTGCGAGTTTTGAAAATAATACTTATCGTCGAAAAATACTCTTTTGACGTCTTGACCATTCTTAAATCACTTTACAAGTATTTATGTCAAAATGTCATCCTACAATAGTTTATTAATGATTTATTGTGAAATTTTAACTTTTCGTCGTAAAATAGTGTCGTCGGAATTTTCATGAAAGTGACAAAAATGACCTCGAGAAACTAGTCGTAAAACGGTGTACGTCGAACGTTAGGAAACGAACTCGACGGTTTTGGAAAGCTTGTATCAAAATCTAGAAGTTTTAGTACATGAGTTTTCGTCATAGAGGTCTCGAACATAAAGATAATAAAGGTTAAAGATGGTGATTTTGTCCAAATGTTGTGTAAAAAGTGAGTTTTCGGCAAAGTTTAAGCGACCGTAAATAATTTATTACAACTCCGCTATACAAACGGTTGGTCGTTTTGAAAAATATGCTTGGTGATCTCGATTTTATTAGAAGACATCTCGTTACAAAAAGTTCTACATCATAGTTAAAAACAGCCTTCAATATGGTCGTTTTAGTTACCGTAACACTTGTCTCGTAAAAATAATATAGTTTTTCTAAAAATAATAGTTACGGCAATTTTATGAAAACGTGTATATCTTGGTCGTTTCAAATCCGTTTTCTACGTATTATACGTCCTTAGCTTCGTATCAATGTATACTAATATATTTTTGACAAGTCGAAATAATTTATAAAGCTTAGGACTCGTTTTTGACTCGTACAAAACTAAAATAGGTTGCTGAATTTTTCAGAAAATATATATTTCGTCGTCAAACTTGAAAAATTCATAACTTCTTCGTTATAACTCCGTTTTAATCCGTTCAAGCGGCCACAGATTCGTTTTAAAGTATATTTTCTAAATATCTAGGCCAAAAATTCGTGCCTACTGTCTGATTTTCCAGAAAAACAAAATAAGAACAGACCACTATATATATACTTGTCGAAAATAGTTTTTCTCGTACTAAACCTATTCCAATCCCTTCAAATCAACTCCAAAGCTATTCTAATCCTACCATACACCTTCTTAGGGTGTCATGGGTTCCTAAACATCATCAAGACCAATATATACCAAGGGAATAATTATAGGATGACCTTTATATATTAAACTCTAAAAATCAATGTAAAAATGGTATAAATATACACAAGTCTTGCATGTTTGCTCCAAATATGAAGAAATAAATATGAAATGATAAGGAAAAATGAAAAATGTAAATGATATGCTTACAAGTAAACTATGATGAGGTGCAAAGAACAAAGGTTTAACCTAAACACCCTAGGTTTTTATTTCAAAACCTTAATAAGAGTGTAATCTAGATTGTTTTTAACTTGAGCTTGTAAAATTTTTGTGATCCCTTGCTACACTTCTTGAAGAACCGGTTTTGGAAGAGAGAACAAGAGAGAAAGAAAGTTTTACTAACTTTGAAATAATTTGAGTGGAAATGAGTGAAATCTTACAAGGAGTATAGATCTATACTTGTTGAAAATTTTTACCAACCATAATAAATGCCACCCTCCCCTTGGTCGGCCAAGGGGGGAGGGATTGGCAAAAATATCCTTTTTTTTTATATATAAATTGGTGAAAAATTGTTAAAATAAATGTAAGTAAATGTACATGTATATTACTTGTAAGATTTAATATACATTTGTGTATTTAAGGAAATTTTAGGTAAAAGTAATTTTTAATAGATCAAAATAAAGTATAATGAGATCATAAAAGTTGTAAAAATACATTCCTTGTAAAATTTGAGTGATATAATAATTATCGTGCAGTTTTTAAGAAAAACGTCGTAATAATATAAATTTAACGATTTATATACAAATAAATTTAAAACACTAGGTAAACTAAAAATATAGTTTTTATAAACTAAATGTAAGTATAAAAATATATTGGAATCATTTTTGGAAGTAGCGGATGAAATGTTCAAAATAATAACTCACACGATAACGTTTATTTAATATAAAATTTACGCGTTTAATGTGAAATGTAAAATCATGAATGAACTAACATGATGCAAATGATGCTAATGAAATGTAGACTAAACTTAGTCCATATGAAATGTTCGTGATGATATGATCATGAATTCGCCGCTAAACCATAAAGGTTACGCGAATTTGGAACACGTAAACCTAGTTTACGATAAATGTTGAAATAGTGAAGCATGAATTGTTTCGAGAAATGACCTGAAAGTACGGGTTGTCACAGTTAAACATAAGTTCGATAAACCCATTGATGGGAGAGTTACAGATCTCGAAAAGGCTGTGAAGAAGCTTGTTAAAGAATCCATCAGAAAGCAAGATGAGAGCGAAAGATTGGTATGGAATATCAAGCGAGATTACGACCATGTGCTAAGAACACAAGCAGCTGCTATAAGAAGACTTGAAAATCAAGTCGGAAAGCTCGCAGAATCTATCAAAATGAGAGATGAAGGAGAACTACCTAGCACAACTGAACCAAATCCTCGAGATCTAGCACATGCTATTACAACCAGAAGCGGATTAAACAATAAAGAACCAGCCTACCCTTTAAACTCGAATGATCTGACTGAAGAAACGCCTCAAGAAAACAACAAAGAAACCAAGGAGGCTCAACCCACTGTCGAGAAATTCCGTCCCTACGTTCCGCCAATACCGTCCCTATATATATATCGTTACTTACGTGCTTAACGTCAGACCATGGAATAAAGTATCTTTCACCATTAGCATACCACAACGGCAAAGAATTTTGTAATGTGTTTGAACAAAATAGCTACTAACCATCGCCCAATCACCGTGTCGGGCCTAACATGCCAAAGGTAATTAACCCACAACTCTATGTGTCAGAATTTCAAACATGAATGAGTGTGATAAACATTATAAGAAATCAATTCAGAGGTACAGCTTGTATGAGTACTTGCCTCATCCCTTAGCCAACCTTTCCTAGGCGGGTCTAAGCAAACCAAACTTTCCCAAAACCTTCTATCCACACACACATCGTCACACCAAGGAAACTTGCGCTTAAGTGGTCCAATTTGTCCAAGAAATTGTCAAATTCATTTGTAAAATGAACTCTGTTGATGACATCGGTGGAGCGTGCAAGATCCTAGTATATGAAACGATTAAACTTATAATCAAGATATATTTTAAAAGGTTGTCAAGAAGCATTTTCATACCTCAACCCAAGGCGTGACAAATTTAAGTTTTCACTCATATCCGGATCGGTAACCTAGAGCATCGTCTTTTCTTTTCAAAGATATGCCTTGGTCCAATAATACGAATTAGCTTCACCCGAACGTTGTTCACTCCTCTTGAAACCGCAAAACGCGCTCTCTTGGCTTTCATATGATCCGAGTTCATGATTGCTTCTCCCTTTCTTTCGCTCATTTTCATCCGCAACCTCTTTTCCTATTCCTCATTATCAACTTGTCTTCTTCCATCCTTAACCTCTTCTCTTGTTGCATCAATCGCTCTTTTAACCGGCACTTTCTAATTCTTCATGTCGCAACCTTAATTCTTCTTGGATAATAAATTCATGTCGTCGTTTATAAAGAACCTATCGTTATGATATGTTATGGTATGGAAATAGTTTTACACTTGTTTACCGATTTTGTAAATTACCTTTGCAAGATCGTCATCGAAAATTCATCTAGCCGCTACCGATGAACTAGTATCAATGCTTGATGACTTGACTCAAACAAGTCAAGAAAATCATGATTAAGCTCATCACAAAATGTGCACTAAGATGTCAAGATCATTAGTTAACTCCAATTTCTCCTAAGAATGAAAATAAGTATTTATAAAAAGCATATATACGAAAGATAATGGATAATTGAAGGTCATTTGGTAAATTTCGTGTATCCATTGCTAGAGTATATGAATCCACCGCTAGTGGTTTTGAATCCACCGTAGCGTGTTCTCGATAATGGATAATTGAAGGGTCGTTTTGTAAATTTTGTGTATCCACTGCTAGAGTATATGAATCCACTGCTAGTGGTTTTGAATCCACTGCTAGCAGGTTCCTGAAAAAGGATAATTGAAGGGCTGTTTTGTAAATTTTGTGTATCCACTGCTAGAGTATATGAATCCACTGCTAGGGGTTTTGAATCCACTGCTAGTGGTTTTGAATCCTTGAAAAAGGATAATTGAAGGGCTGTTTTGTAAATTTTGTGTATCCACTGCTAGAGTATATGAATCCACTGCTAGTGGTTTGAAATCCACTGCTAGCAGGTTCCTGATGATGTCAAAGTATATATACGGAAAAAAAATGATATATTACCCCATTTCTTTCTCGAGCAAGAACACGAAAAAGGGACGATATTATTATCGATGAGTCGTGTGATTATTGATGGGTCTATGACTTTGAACAAATGCTTTAATAACTGAATAATTGCCTCAAGTTTGAACAAACGCTTATTTAACTCTGTAATAACACGATCCCGTGTTATCTTGATCTCTATTATACTTGCTCTCACTCCTGCGTATAATAGGTAAATGTTTCCTTCGGTCTTGCCACGTTTGCGTCTGCGCCATCTTCTTCAACCACTCGTCAGAAAGATGTGTTGTTTTCACCGGTGGAGTTCTAGGTATGTAATCATGGAAAATGCCGTAAACTTTATATACCAATCGATCTCCTCTCGCCTATTGTCGGTGTAAGTTCTTTAACAAGATTGGAATCTGTTAAATCAAATAATAATGTTCAAGAAAAGATTGCATTAATGTAGAAAAAAGATTGCATTAATAAGAAAATTTTAAATATTACTTTTACCTTTCCAAAAGAAACTTATAATCGATCTTTTGAAGGTGTATTCTTTGACCACGCTACTCCTCTTGGCATAATATCGTGAACTTTATTCCACCATAGAATGCTTCTTTCAAAAGACTCCATATCCAAATCTATTCGGATTTTGGAATTTCAATAAAAATAATAACATAAAATATTGATACATAAAATGAATCCAAGTGTATATTGATATATAAAATATTAACCTTGAAAGCCCAAACGAATCCCGACGAAGGTATAGGTTGGAACAAATTTGTGGTCTTTGTTAATACCTTGAAGGAAATCCCACTTGTGTTTATCTCGCAACATCCAAAATTTCATGATACAAATGCCTCCAAATATGCTCTCCCATGGAAGGCATCCCAATCATCTAGGTTTTCAACTAATCGCATGAGAGAAACATCAACTTCGAACCAATAATCGCCCATGAAGATAACCTCCAAAGCTAACAATAGACAAAGACGTCGCATCTTCGTCGCATATGATACCAAATGCCTCTTCATCCTCAATTAGGCCAAGAATATCTAAGTTTGTAATTTTGAACCCGAAAGTTTTGGGAAAACCCTTGACATAAAATTGAGGTGTCGGATCCATATTTTCAAAACTTACTTTTCCAAAATTAAAACCAGGTGATAAGCGAAAACTCTAGACGACCGAAATGTAGGGGCGGTCATCAATATAATATACAATCGGCATATCATAATGATTTTCATTCGGATAACATTGTTTTTGTAAAATATAATCTATCATATGTGCTTCGTGGTCAAAATAAGAAAGGTCCAACCATTTACGAAACAAGTTGCTCAAACAACTTCCTTCATTTTTATCCAACTTGGATTTTATTAAAGAAAAGTAGTTTGGTTTACTTGATGATGATTTTCACCTCATATTCCTACAAATGAAAAAATAAAATAAATAAAGAAAATAAAATAAAAACATATTCTACTTAATTACATATAAGGGAGTAACAAAGTCGATTCAATCATCAAAGCCTCACAAGACAATTTTGTAACAAATACCAAATATATTTCCATTGCTTAATGCATTTATTGCAAAAGGTAGAACAACAAAGAATCACATCTCACACACCAGATAAATTACAAACCCCAACACAATCTAAAACGTTTTGCTAACTTAAATAAACAAAATTGTTGTTGCAAAACTACTATTAAACATGATTATTTTCAAATAAATAAGGGGAAAAACAAATATACGAACAATTTATATATATCAACATAAAAATACATACCCGAATACGAAACATTTTTTTTCAGGATTTCGAGAAGACGATAGTTCTTGACTTGTAGGAGCAATTTTGTAATGGGGTGTAATGTATGTGTTATTCTAATTCAATGGTTAGGAAAGATATGCGATAAGTAAAAAGTATTTTTACCGTGGTGTAAAAATTGGATAAGAGTACAAAAGTACTATTTTGTTAAAAACCGCTCAAATTAATTCGCTTAAGTCGCTCGACATTGGGAAGGAGCAAAAGGAATAAAATAATACTTTCTAAAGTTTGACTTTTTTCTCGAAAATATCAAAACAAAAAGTCGCTCGAATCTTAAAAACTCGTTGGATATTAGTCGACTATAAATCATAGGTACGAAAATGATTGGATTCTGAAAAGTGTCGGACACTTGGACTCTTAGATTGGAAGGAAAAAGTGCAGCCTCAAAGTTTATTTTGAAATACCCAAATTTTTTTTCTAAAAAATGATGACACCTTGAGCAAAACATGCATTCTCAGAATTACCCCTTAAAAATGAAGTTTCTTTATCTAGGCAATTAGTGACATAAAAAAATGAAGAAGCCGTGTATAAGTTTTCTTAAAACCTTTTAAAAAGTCAAGCAAAGACCTGGCTATCATTCAAATTCATCTAAAGTTTCCACCTAATCCTGTTACTAAAATGTGAGAGGCCGGCCATAAAACGTACGTTTTTCAACCCAGCTACTTAATAATGGACTTAATTAATATGTGAGGTCATTACCAACCGAATCATCTTCATTGCAGAGAGTTTTGTTGTAAAGGTTGATAGTCACCAAAATTTCCTAACCACCACCACTGAGCGAGAGTTAGAAAACACCTAACTGTGATTTTAGCCTAATCTAACATCTATTAATATATCTTCGGTAATGGTAAACTGTAACAGAAATAAAATAAAGTGTCACCGTAAATTCCACTGATCACACCGATTGAATATATAAAGCACATATATGTAGTATTTCTTTTTCTTCAAGTATTACGTCATTGCTATTGGAAGAGGATCAAATAAAAAGAACCTATTTCATATATGAATTCATTTCGTAAAAAGTGTTTGACAATTTTCCCAAAACAAAAATCACAATAAAGGTGACATAATCTAACTATATATTTGAACTATTAAGAGCCCAAGATTTTAGACTTTGTTTCCCACTCGAGTCCAGTGTTGCAGATGAAAACACGATTGCAACCATTCAGGCAACACAGCTCTTAATTAGACCAACTGTGTAATCAACTCAAATTACATTATCCCCAAAACTGGTGACAGAAACGGTAAGATCTTTTTGAAATAGAATCAGAATTTATGAAAGCTTGCCAGTCTCCTGTTAAACAGCCAGTTGACAATTGCTGATACTCAGAAGAAGCAAGAGAGTTTAAACCGATGCCTCCATGAGAATTATTTGTTGGATCCCAATCACTATTTCAAATAGTATCAATCTCCACTTCCACAAATCATTTTTTCATTGAAGCCCCATGGCTCCACCAGCTGTTATTACTGAATTATATCATCAAGAAAAAATGTGATCCCACCCCTAAATGAGCATATCATCACGACTGAGAATATGGTAGAAAAGCTGGCTAGCTCTCGAGTGGTTTTGTCCCAATGATGGAAATTGAATTGCTTCTCCAGAGCAACTCGGATTCTATAGTTGGAGATATGAGCGCATCATATGTCACGAATATGTCCTTGTTTAGATTTGGAGGACCGGTACTCAGAAGATCGAAAGTGATTGAAGCTGCAGACGGGATCTAGAGAAGATGAAAGTATATGGAGATGGCCATGATTATGGAAACTTGCTACGAAGTTAGCAACGTGCTTTCGTTATAGTATATGTCAAATTTTCTCAATCAGCGTGAACATAAGTTAGGTACTTTCTCAACTTGAGAATTGAGAGAAAAAATCACAATAAATGTGAGACACGTCTTTTTAAAAATTTGCGTCAACACACATGACCTTTAAAACATCAGCTATTCGTTCTGGAATATATCACCCACATAATTAACTATCGGTTTCCAATGATCAATCCCACACAACCAAATTTCACAACTAAATCGCATACCCAACTAGAACAAGTTGATCACATCTTTCACTCTATATTGAAATATTAACATTACATTTAATTTGAACTAGTTATCTCTAAACAGTGATTTGTCAAGACCTATTTATAAATGAGTGATTTGCTGAGTGCAACTCGAAAATCATATTACAATGATTCATCCCGCATTTATCCTACATAGTCGATTAATTGTTTATTGAGTTAACAAGTTTAAATGGTAATTTAACTTGTTAATAACATGCTTTATATTGTCCGTTCTAAAGAGAGGTCCTGCTATGTCTATCTGAAGCTACTAATTCTAGTTCATAAAGCTTTTCAAAAAAAAAAAGAAAGAAAAAAGAAAAAAAGAAAAAACTCTTGTTGGAAACAGAGGTTTAATTGAAATTATCAAAAGATACAAGTCCAAAGGCCTAATTTGTGATCGGAATATATTTTTAAGAAAAGTATCTATCGACCAACAAGTACTGATTGGTTTGAGGAAAATCTGTTAGAGACGACACTTCGTAATTCATTTTGGACGCTGGAAGGTTTCAAGTAAGTTGCAACTGGCATCTTTGGCGGGAGTATAGGCAGGGAAGCTTCAGAATTCAGTGCTTGAATTGCTTGTCTCATCGAAGGGCGAAGTTCTGAATCAGGATGCACGCACCATAACCCAACGATCATCAAACGTTCGATTTCTTCTCTCTCAAAATCTGAATCTATACGTGGATCGGTTGCATCTAAAATATTACCTGTCCCGTAGAGCTCCCAAACCCATTTTAGTAACCATATTTGATTTTCATGAGCCTTGTATTCGATGGGTTTTCGCCCACAAGTTATTTCCAAAACAACAACTCCGAAGCTAAAAACATCTGATTCTTTGCTTGCTTTGCCAGTCACTACACATTCAGGAGCCATGTAACCCAGGGTTCCAGCCAACTTCGTTGTTTGTGAGCCTTTATCGTGATCAACCATCTTAGCCAACCCAAAATCACCATGCTTCGCATTGAAATTCATATCTAACATCACATTGCTGGATTTAATATCTCTGTGCAAAATACATTGCTCCCATTCTTCATGTAGATAGAGCAACGCAGAAGCCAGACCATGAGCAATTTTGTACCTTGTGTCCCATGCCAACAAGCTTTTTTCCTTGAAGAGATGTGAATCTAGGCTTCCGTTTTCCATATATTCGTAAACTAGTAGGAGTTTCCCTTTCTTGTGACACCAGCCTGTAAGTTGAATTAGGTTCCTGTGTCTCAATCGGCTAATGATTCTAACTTCGGATGCATACTCCTTAATCCCTTGTTTGGAACTCTTTGACACTCTTTTCACTGCAACATAAGTTTTTGAATCTTCTAAGAAACCTCTGTAAACACCACCAAAACCACCTTCTCCAAGCTTTTCATTCTCCGCAAAGTCATTTGTTGATTGAGCTAATTCGTTGTAAGAGAAACGTCTAGGTCCAGTGCCCATTTCGAATTCGTTGTTCATCTCAGCATCAAATGCTATTTCTTCTGCATCATCTTCCCTGGTATATTTCCTCTTCCAACAAACAAATGTAAGCACGGCCAAAAAAGTAAGTGTAATCGCTAATCCTCCTGCTAATATCAATCCTACTTTGCTATTTTCCCCACTAATTGCATCAGGGATCGGGATTGATGGAAGCTCGTCATGTTCATCACCGTCTAAATCTGAACTATCAAAACTCCATGATCTCACAGTATTTTTCTGGAACCTATGTCCAGTCGCTGCAGAAAACCCAAAAACAACCCATTCTGGCAACTGCTTCCTGAGATCAACAGTGTGCACAAGCCCATCTTGACGCACGACTGTATTTTTTTGATAGCCAGTGAATGCAACACTTAGATTATTTGAAAGTGAATCATACGTGATCCAAACTTGACATACTCCCCCACCAGTAATATTGCTTAACCATTTCTGAGATTTAATAGAAGCAAGAGAGCTAATGCTGATACCCACATGATCACCCATGGAAGTCAAGTTAGAGTCGACAGGGTCCCAACGATTCCAAAAGGTATCAAATTCCACTGCCACAAATCGGTCCAAAGAAGCAGTTGTTATGGCATCGGTCGGAAGCCCCATGGATCCGCCAGCAATTATCACTGAACTATTTTGACCAAGAAAGAATGTGAGGCCGTCGGCATAAGATTCATTCTGGTTTGAATCAATCACAAAGGTGAAATTGGTTCAGAAGCTTGCCAGTTCACCAGATCGATTGTCCCAGAGATGAAGTTGTCTTATGTATGTTGCACGTCCAGCTTTTATACTCCAATCGGTATCAATTCTATCAGGTGTCACCTGGATTCCACTGTCAGTGATATTAGCTCCACCAGTGATTACTATGTCACGATTCTGATTATGTGGACCTATATTTGTCAAATTGAAAGTAATTGGAGCGGCACAAGGGAGAAAAACAACAAGGAAGGAGGTGACCAAATGGGGCGTGAAGAACGCCATGATTGTTGGAGCTTGAAATGTTGCAGCTTTGTTGTTTCTTTGAGTAAAGAACCTTTTATCTGTGGTATGTTTAACGAATTAGAGAAGAGCAACATGACATTTTATAGATGATTTACTTATCCAAAAACATTTTGTTTTTGGATGACATAAGATGAATTAATTTAAAGGAACCCTCCCCCTTATGTTACAAGCCGGCCAAGATGTAGCTACTCCCTCCGTCACATTTTTATTGTCCACTTTGACTTTGACCGGTCTTTCTTGTTCAACTTTGACCATTAATATATTTATGTGTGTTATATAATACTTGATGAAAATTATACTAATGAATATAAATTTAAAACCCAATACATTCATATATTTTTCATCAAGTATTATATAATACAAACAAACATAATTATGGTCAAAGTTGAGGAAGAAAGACTAAAAAAGTCAATAGGGGACAATAATTTTGGGACGGAGGGAGTATTATTTTACATGCATATGGAACATGGTCAAATAAATTGTATAAGAGCTTGTTTCGTTAAATGTATAAAACTTACAACATTTTCTGTAACACCCCACCCAGTTACACCCGGAAGGGGGGTCAAATGTCACACTTATGGCACCAAACGAATGCAAGCGGAAGACGTTATTAACAAATGGTTCAACAAAGTTCACCAAAAAAACTAAAGAAATAATATGTATAGGACATAATGACTTCCAAGCAAAAATAAATCCAAATCCAAAGTCTAAAGGAAAATACATCCAAAGTCTAATCAATTTCAAATGAAAATGGGAAAGCTATCATCAAGGTGGTCTAGTAAGAGTTCCTAAACACTCTTCACTCATAAGCCCAACTTCCATTTATGACCTACCGCGGAGAAAAAAATGTGGCTTAGCTAAAGGCTCAGTGAACAGATATGAACAAACACATATATCAAATATACACAAGTAAAGAAATCAAATTTTATAAGGGTCTAACGAAAAAGGTAGTCAAACGAATCATATAGAAATGCCACAGGAGCTCGAAACATATGTCTAATGCATGCAACGTGCTTAGACCAAATACTCAAACATATATCGTATCACATTATACATGGGAAGTGCAGACTCAGATGTACCATACCGAAACAAATGGGATGGGGTGTTAGCACAACACAACCATCCACCAAATCATATAAGCCTATGATGCATCCATACGCCCCCTACAAATCAAATAAAAAAATGGCCAAGTGCATAATAGAGCACACAAATATGGATACCACCATAGACAGTGTCACGCCATTGATGATGCGGCCATGGTACCTCCATGTCTAGTTAATAACTCGGGCATTATAAGTACAAATCAAAGGGGTTCATATAGCATATCGAAACAAACGTAATATGTCCAAAGAAGATCATATTCAAACATACGAATAATTTCATATCATGGAAATGTCAAATGAAGCATATATCAAATGAATTCAAAGGGTTCAATGAAGTTATCAAAATAGGGTAGCAAATGATTATCGAACCAATAGATAGGAAACATATATAGGGATTTCAAAGGTGAAAATAGATATTGATCAAATGTCAAACGAATCCTTAAAATAAATGATAGATATATGTACCTTACAGGCAATTCAACGCATAACCGAAAACACAACTTACTCCTTCTTGGGTTTATCTACAAGAATTGGGAGACACTTATTATTTGGTGACATAACTAAGTACTATGCTTCACACTTTACGCTTATTTGTTATATGCTTATTTATGTATTAACCATTATCTATAGCCTTAGTATAGAATGTTCATTTATTTACTCTGAAGTTGTTGTTGTCCTTTCTGGTCACTTTCGAGCAACTTTTACATGTCTTACTCAACTCTTATAGTTAAGATCTTGATACATAAGTCACTCAGCTCTTCAAAACTCTTCTCTCGTTCCTCATTCCAGGAAAACTTCTCTCCTTTTCTCATTAGTTTCGTCAAAGGTAAAGCAAGAAGTGAAAACCCTTTCACTACTCTTCTATAATACCCCACAAGCCCCGAAAAGCTCTAAACCTCAGCCACCGTTGTCGGTCTAGGTCGTTTAGTGATAGCGTCAACCTTAGCATGATCCATAGTAATACCATAGGTGATACAATATGACCCAAGAACGCCATTTATCCCAACCACATGTCACACTTCGAGAATTTTGCATCAAGCTTCTTCTAGCGCAAGATTTCCAACACAATACGAAGATGAACCTCATGCTTCTATCTCGTCTTCGAATACATCAATATGTCATCAATGAACACTATGACAAATTTTTCCAAGTACTCATGAAAGACACGATTCCTCCAGTATATAAAAACAGTCGAAGCATCATTTAATCCAAACGGCATCACTGGAAACTCATAGTGACCATAACGAGTGTGAAATGTTCTTTTAGAACGTCTTGATCTATTACACTAGCTAATGATAATCAAACCTCACATCAATCTTTGAGAAAAACTATTGTTAGCTCTGCTATTTTGTGAAGATAATGTCTTACATGTGAATTGGACTAGATACGTAAGATAGTTGTCCCTGCAGGGACTTTTTGTACACGAGGCAAACTATAGTTGTAGCGAGCCTATTAATACCCCTCATGACTCTCCATGAGGGGTGTAAGAAAGCATTAGGATAGTTGTATTCATTGTATAATAAACCTTTTCTTTCTTTCACCTTGCTCTCTCCTTACTTTCTCTCTCTAGAAACTAACCATGTTTATTCACTTTCATCAAACTAAACCTCCTTATTCTTGATGATATCAATTGGTATCAAAGCTAACAAAGGGTGATATGTGGTTTTTGTTTTGAATCAAATCATTTTTGGTGGTCAAATTTTTAGTTTATGAGTTTTTTTAACCCAAAACATGTACTTTTTCTTCATAAAACAAGTTCTTATTATTTGAATCATGAAAAGTTTCATTTTTATGATGTCTTATGTGTTTTAGAAGGATTCTATGCAAAAAGAATGGACAAAAACGAGCTAAAAATGAGTGTTTTGAGTTGATTTTTGTGAAAAGGTGTGTTTCCGAGTTCCTCACTGTTTTCACCGAGTTTGCATGCATTTCTCCGAGTTTGATATGCATTTCTCCAAGTTTGAGATTCCGGAATAGAATTCCGAGTTTCTACCTAGTTTGAGCTCTTCGAGTTTCTCTTACCGAGTTTCCAAGGCTCCGAGTTTAGAGATTCCGAGTTTGTACTCCGAGTTTGGCACCGAGTTTTGTAATTCCGAGTTTTGTGTCTATGAATTTGGTACTTCCGAGTTTCAACACAAAACTTCTGAATTTCATAAGGCTCACCGAATTTCAATTCAACATAAGCCAAAATCCTCTGAGTTTCACCAAGATTTTCCGAATTTCTAGGGTTTTTACTGAGCTTCAAGGTTTGAAATTCTTCTTAGTTTCTTAAAGTTTTACCGAATCTGTAACTAATAAAATCCTAGTTCGATCCGCGAAACATGGGGTATCTACAGAATTAGCGCATATATCAAAACACCAAAAACACCTCGGATATTATTTGTCTACATTTATCAAACATGATTCGTTTCATCGTTTTATCATCTTAACACCAATTTATCCCATTTCAAAACAAGCCACACTTCGCTTAAACGATCCGTATCAAGATTCACATAAAATGACAAAGCTAGTATCGGTTTTTGGTGACGACGAAGTTTTTGTACGATATTGCTTATTTAGAATTGAAGTGACATTTCTCGGGTGTACTTATTTATTTTTTAGTCAAGCTGGTTGGTTGGTTGTATATCTCGAGTTAACTTGTTTAGGCGTTTATCCATTGTGCACCTGATACTTTACGTTGTAGTTAGGGCTGAGCATAAAACCGACGAACCGAGCCGAACCAGAAAACCGAGCCGAACTGAACCGACTATTTTTGGTTCGGTTTTGGTTCAATGTATTACCGGTTGTTGGTTTTTGGGTCGGTTCGGTTCGGTTTGAGCCAAAACCGACCAAACACACACATAAAGCATGTAAACCGGACCGAACCGACAAAAAACCAAACCGATTTGGTTCGTTTCGGTTCTTTTTTGTGGAATCGGTTCTCGGGTCGGGTCGGTTTTTGTCAGTTCGGGTCGGTTCCGGACCGATGCTCAGCCCTAGTTATAGTGCTCAGTATTGGTTTTAATTCACAAAATCATTAGTACAAGCATAAAGTCATAAAGGTGGGGTGTTAACTTCATTTTCAGATTGTTTATATTGGTTGTCTCCATAAAATGGTCATTACTAGTTGTTTGGACTTTGAAGAGGTCAATTATAGGTTAAAGAGAAGAGAGGAGATTTTTAAGAGAGTCATAGATCGACATATAATCATGGGTTATTGATGTGCTATTTTATCCTGCTTTTAATATTTATAAAACAGAGATAAACTTTAGGATAAACACATACTAACGGGCAGAGAACCCGATCAGATGAAGTAAAGCCTTAGGTAAATCCGAGTGTCGTCCCAAGAGAGCTGTGACCTTGAAAAAACTAAGATGATTAGAAATGATATGATATTGATATGATAAGATTGATTTCATTATTCCAATCACACAGACATAAGAAATTAGGATAAAGAGATAGAAAAGCAAAGCTTAATTAAGATTACAATTAAGAACTGATTCTCGATATAAAGGTTCAATATAGTGGTTAATTATCGCCAGACTCCTTTGGTCAATTCGTCATGGCATATGGTTCTTAGATTCCTCACCAAGATGAACAGGTCACCCGAGGATCATTCGGTAACCTAAAAGCAGTCATTAAGGGCCAAATCTACTAGATCTAGTCTATGGAAACCCGGCCGTTAGGAACTTAGATTTCCCCTAGCTTCTTAAATACCTCCACTTGATAGGTAATCATTTGGTCAGTTTGCACACGAAGAGTGGTTGTACTATGGCCAATTCCTTCCATACTTCGCAACCTATTAGGCTGAGGTCAGTTGGTCAATTCTCCCAGCCCTCTAGATACTAACAAGCTTATAATATTACCGAGACTAGCGATCTATGACAAGACTAGTAAATGTCTATAAAGAAATAAAGAGAAGATCAATAACATAAATGCAAACTTAAATTAATGTCATGAATCCATAATATAAACCCTAGAAAAATATAAAAGGAATCCAAACTCGAATACAATGGAAATCGTAGACGAAAACTTCGTTCTTCATACTCCTAAACCATGATTCTTCTTCTGTGTTTGATCTCCCCAAACCCTAGAAAGGTTTGGGAAATGAGAGGTGCCTAAAACTGATGAAAACTTCGTCTATTTATAGGCTCGGATACTAGTTACGGCGTAACACTTATTAACTAGTTACTCCGTAACTCTTCATAATCTTGTACTTATCCATGGTTACGGCGTAACCTGAGCTGAGGGTTACGCCGTAGTCTTTGTAAATCTGGTGTTTATCTGTGGTTACGACGTAACCTGAGCTGTGGGTTACGCCGTAGTCTTTTTAAAGTTGATGCTTCATGTTCTGTAGTCACATTACGTCGTAACTCCACTTCATTGTTACACCGTATTCTTCATAAATTGTTCTGAGGTGTTGTTACGGTGTAACTCCTCCACATAGTTACGTCGTTTTCTTCATAAACCTGATTACGGCGTAACTTCATCACTTGGTTACGCCGTGGTCTTCAGAAAATGTGAGAGAAAATCATCCATGGGCTTAGAAATGTCCAAATACCGCTTCCTTGCATGAAATAGTTCTTGAAACGAAATAATAAGGAATAAGGATGTTTCTAACAACATTTTAATCATAATAAGACGATAAAGGGGGAAATTAACGCTTAGAATATCAGGATTATTTGATATTATCAAATATCGCCCCACTTGAACTCTACTTGCCCTCAAGTAGACTTTTTAGATTGTAAAAGATACATCGTTGGAGTAAACCAAGGAATGTGCAGTTAAGAGTTCCATACTAGAATAATTATAAGATCCAAACACCTCACGAAATGGGAACGAAAATACTCTCACGCTCATCCTAATCTAAGTGTTAATTTCGGGGTGATCACTCAATTGCACGGTCATAGCATGTATTCTATCATAAGCTTGGCAATTACACACGTCTCCACCACTAGAGCTAAGGTCAAGACAATCTTAGAAGGTAATGTTGGTTTGATAGTGATTCAAAGGCTATGGGGGTAGTGTCATTACTAACGTGTCACGACGAAGATTACTAACGTGTCACGGCGAAGTGGACAAAATCAATGATACATGACCAAATCCATGGCCAAGACATCAAGGATTGCTCGCTGCATCACCTAGACACGCTTCACGACAAAAAGGTTTAGGTAAGGCATGGGATATTTTAATGGGTGTAAAGAAAAAGAAAACAAATAGTCTAGCTTAAAACCATGTCGTCATCGCCCCCACCGTTCATTCAAGGTTCAACTTCAAGATACGGAAACAGGATCATTATGCGTCAGGGGAATGCACCATTTGAATATATTTCCTTTTCCGAGAACCGATGGTGTCTTGACTAACTTCCAATCTTCGAATCTGATCGAGGTGTTCTTCTCGATGCTAACCACATATCATAGTGCTACAATAATTTTCACTTTTATCAATCAAGGACTAACTTGTACTTTTATCATAGTGCTTTTTTTTAACTCTTGCTAACATATCCCCCCACTTGAGATGAACATTGGGGGATCTTCAATAGGATGTCTTCGATTTGGCATGTTTTCCGAAACTTTTACTCAAACTTTGAACTAGGGTGAACAATGACCTCAAGATCATAAGATAAGACTACACAGTAGGCTAAGGTGTAAAGGTGTAATGAAAATAAGGGTTAGAAAATGAAAGGATAGGCTCAAATAGGTGTAACTAGAGGTACCTTGCACTAAAGGTGAGTGCAACAAAAAGGGTTATCACGGTGGTCGAAAAGCCAATGCGACTAATCGATAAACGCACACAAGTAAACACATATAACGCACACAAGTAAACACATATGGGCTATTTGTGTTTAATCCTAAAACATTTGTCTTTTCAAATTGCCTTTTCCAAATGCACCAAGATAACTTGATACATTACTCGTCTATGGTCTCGAAGTGATGTAAAAGCTAAGTTCTAAAGTTTACAATACTATCGGCACACTCAATATTTGGTAGATTTGGGTAAAATAGGGGAAACGGAAAGGCTAAATCTCACCAATGACATTAAGGGTTATAGTGTGCTCGGCTATATGTAATTCTAGATTGGTTAAAAACATGACAAAAATTTTAAAAAGAGCATAAATTTTTTAAAACCAACTAGAAAATTAGGGCAAGTAGGCTAAGTAAACATACACTTCATTTCTATTCCTATCCTCCCACTTGAAGTGTACAAAGTCCCATTTGTACGAAAATAAAAAGGAAAAGAAAATACAAATGAAAAATAACTGAGAAAGAAATAAACTCCCCTCTCAAATGCTTGCCCAAGATGTCTCACTAAGGGGTGGAAGGTAGGTCAGAAGGTTGCTAATGCGTATCTTATCCGGTGACTACGCTTTAACTATAGTGCCCTCAATCTATTCTTTCTGCCCACTGGTTACGGTGTAACAAACCTAAATGGTTACGCCGTAACTGCATCACAGTTCCAAAACCTGCACAGAAACACTAGGAAAATTTGTACCTATTGGTACTATTGATTAAGGCAACACAAATATCCTAGTTTTAAAGTTATTATAGTCATAAATTGTTTTGAAATTGTTTTAAAGATTGTTCGAATTACAGGGGAATCACGCATCCCTGTCATGGTCGTGCTCCATTGATTGGTATTGAGTTGGGTCATACGGGGTGCTGGTGGTGCTACCAGGAGTCGGTTGTGCCTGCATATACGCCATTCCTTGCTGGATGCTGATGTAAGGGATGCTGGGTTGGTACACATAGGGATTCCCATGCCAGCGGGGATGGCTCAGGTGCATCTCCAGGAGCATTTTGCTTGTCCAGTCTGCGCTCCAGCTGAAGAAGTCTTGTTGAAGCTGCTGCACCTAATCAAGAGCACCTGAAAAACCTTTAAATTGGTTACTTAATCCATATAAACCTACAGTGAGGCCATCAATTTCTTCATTAAAGTGGGTATCCATCCCTTCAAGCCTCTCATCAATCAACTGTAACCTATCCCCAACATTCACATGTGCCCTACGTCGACCCCTAGGGACTTGCTCTTCGACCTCCACTTGGCTCCCACTCGGTCCAGCACCACTACCACTAGCTTCCCCCACTTCTCTCATCGGCGCTGTTCGCATCAACTCAACTCCACCTAGCACATTGAGGGTACAAATCCCAAACTCCACCAGCTTATTATGCCCAATCAAACTAGTTTCCCTACCACGGGCTACTCAAGCTAATGCCTCACCCGTCATCAATCCATAGCTTCTAGCCAACCTACCAATGAAATGAGCCCCTTGAATCGGACTCTTTCCAAAGAAACCCTTTGCCCCATTATCCATAAACCTCGCCAAGTAATGGGGGACATCAATGTGATTACCCACGTCTATCCCATGCAAGAGGTAAAGGTCATCCATGGCCATCTTTTCCTTCGCCGAATGCCTTGCTTTCAAAGAACACGCAATCAATGTGTGTACAAGACCGCGAATCGGGCTCCTTACCAAGGTGTAGGAAGGAGGGTGCCTCGAGTTGTACCCCGGCACTGCAGAAATGCTGTTGAAATAGTCAGTGCGATCATAGGTATTGGGCCTATGCCTCCAACTAGTCCTATAAAAGTCATCAAAAATGTCATTGTTCAACTCCTCCTTCGTATACAAACCCATTCTCACCATAAACTGATTCAACGTCAACTCCCTTTTTCACCCCTACTAGCTGAAAATACAACGCAATCCTATCATCATTGTTGATCTCATGCTTGAACTCGACAGTTGCCAGAAACTCTCGAACATACTCGGGGATTATTGGCTCATTGATCCTAAAGAGTCTCAACCACACATTGCAGGTAAATGAATGCCTGGATTTGGTGAACTTGATCTTGCAGAACTTCCTTAGTTTCCAGCCAGCAGAGCCATTACCGATTTCATCAAATGCCTCGAAATCATGGGCTTCAGGCTGATCGATTTCTTTTCTCGACAGCATTACATAATCATCCCTGCACAATTGCCTTATTTCCTAATCCTCATAAGCCAAGAACCTGACCCATTCAGCGGGATTGTTTCCTGAAAGGAAAACACACTTAAGTCATTATTCATGCAGACTGATAACCAGTTACGGCGTAACCAACACTACAGGTTACGCCGTAATTACACTACAGACGTGGTTACGGCGTAACATCACCCACTGATTACACCGTAACGCTCCCCAGAAACTCAACACAGCACACGGTTACGACCAGCAATAGATTACGCCGTAACCATCAATTTTATCCCTAGGGTAAAAAGAATTATAAATTTTTAACCTATTTAGTGCTGAGGGACCGCGCCTAAACCATTAGGTTCATGTTTGACCAAAACCCACTTAAACTAGATTAAAACATCCCAAACAACCAATAATGATATGACACGAATCAAAAGAACATGGGGAATCATTTTAATATTAACCAAGTCAATAGCAATAATTATAGTGAAAGAAGCAAGATCCCCAATTATGAACACATAAACCCTAATTGAATAATAGATTGAAAAGAATCAAAAAGAATAGTGATAGATCTTACCAGCCATTGCTCGATTGTAGGAACGAGAAAATCTTCAAGAAAAATTTTTGAAAAAATTTTACTGTAGATGTGGGCGGTGAAAAGATTGTGTATTTGGTAAAAATCTAGTTTTTCATCCGTATCAGGTTTTTATACCGCCCGATTGTTACTGCGTAATTAGAAGGAAATAGTTACGCCGTAACTAATTTTTAATTATTAAAAATTTTATTATTGTTTAATGGTTACATCGTAACTCTTAATAGAGGTTACGCCGTAACTAATAGCATCAAAGAGAAAATGTGGAAAATTACAATACGAGAGATTGAGGTACGTACCTTATACAGTTTTGAAAGTACTCACATCTCTTACTTAGGTCAATATGATAGTTCATACCTTAGATCTTTCATTAACTGCTCCCCGGCAACGGCGCCAAAAAGCTGATGTGCTATTTCATCCTGCTTTTAATATTTGTAAAACTGAGATAAACTTTAGGATAAACACATACTAACGGGCAGAGAACCCGATCAGATGAAGTAAAGCCTTAGGTAAATCCGAGTGTCGTCCCAAGAGAGCTGTGACCTTGAAAAAACTAAGATGATTAGAAATTATATGATATTGATATGATAAGATAGATTTCATTATTCCAATCACACAGACATAAGAATTTAGGATAAAGAGATACAAAAGCAAAGCTTAATTAAGATTACAATTAAGAACTGATTCTCGATATAAAGGTTCAATATAAAGGTTAATTATCGCCAGACTCCTTTGGTCAATTCGTCATGTCCTATGGTTCTTAGATTCCTCACCAAGATGAAGAGGTCACCCGGGATCATTCGGTAACCTAATAGCAGTCATTAAGGGCCAAATCTACTAGATCTAGTCTATGGAAACCCGGCCGTTAGGAACTTAGATTTCCCCTAGCTTCTTAAATACCTCCACTTGATAGGTGATCATTTGGTCAGTTCGCACACGAAGAGTGGTTGTACTATGGCCAATTCCTTTCATACTTCGCAACCTATTAGCCTGAGGTCAGTTGGTCAATTCTTCCAGCCCTCTAGATACTAACAAGCTTATAATATTACCGAGACTAGCGATCTATGACAAGACTAGTAAATGTCTATAAAGAAATAAAGAGAAGATCAATAACATAAATGCAAACTTAAATTAATGTCATGAATCAATAATATAAACCGTAGAAAAATATAAAAGGAATCCAAACTCGAATACATTGGAAATCATAGACGAGAACTTCGTTCTTCATACTCCTAAACCATGATTCTTCTTATGTGTTTGATCTCCCCAAACCCTAGAAAGGTTTGGGAAAGGAGAGATGCCTAAAACTGATGAAAACTTCGTCTATTTATAGGCTCGGATACTAGTTACGGCGTAACACTTATTAACTAGTTACGCCGTAACTCTTCATAATCTGGTACTTATCCATGGTTACGGCGTAACCTGAGCTGAGGGTTACGCCGTAGTCTTAGTAAATCTGATGTTTATCGTGGTTACGGCATAACCTGAGCTGAGGGTTACGCCGTAGTCTTTGTAAAATTGATGCTTCATGTTCTGTAGTCACATTACGGCGTAACTCCACTTCATTATTACGTCGTATTCTTCATAAATTGTTCTGAGGTCTTGTTACGACATAACTCCTCCACATAGTTACGCCGTTTTATTCATAAACCTGATTACAGCGTAACTTCATCACTTGGTTACGCCGTGGTCTTCAGAAAATGTGAGAGAAAATCATCCATGGGCTTAGAAATGTCCAAATACCGCTTCCTTGCATGAAATAGTTCCTGAAATGAAATAATAAGGAATAAGGATGTTTCTAACAACATTTTAATCATAATGTGACGATAAAGGGGGAAATTAACGCTTAGAATATCAGGATTATTTGATGCTATCAGTTATTGATTTCATATGCTGCTTCTAGTTGATATTATGGTATGTACACAATATTATGATGATTTTGATAACTCGCAACCATCAAGAGGGAGAAGTAGTGTTTCGTCTTTCGTGATTTGGTTGATTTAGGAAATGAGCTTGAATAATGTGTACTCATAACATGGATGCATTCTATGTGAGTTATGTTGATATGTTGCTCCCAGAACATAAAACCATTGTGCTAAAATCTAGTTACTACTTTATCCGCTGCGTGATTTTAAGACTAAAGAGATTTGATAGAATGGATGTCACTTTGGGACGGAACATCTTAAAAGAAAAAGGCTAACTAGTTAGTATGGAGTAATAACCTAACTAGATCATCACAGCACAAAAAGTTCAGAGCTCCAAGGATCAGAGCCGTCAGTGCCAAAGATCGATGCCTAAGTATTTGGAAGAAGGAACTTCAAGGATGAGGAAAAGGAGTTGATACATGTGTGATCAGATCTTAAATTTATAAAGTCTCATCTACCTAATGGATCAACACATACTAACAGTCAGTGTAATCGGTCGTACGTAGTAAAGAAATGGTAAATTCGAGGTCGTTCCCAAGAGCTATGAGGCGGTCTATCAACTTGAGTTTATTTAAATTAATCAACTTAATTGTCGCGATTAAATTGAATAAATTGTAATTAAAATTATCAAAATGCGAAATTGTAAATGGTTTAAAATAATCAAGATGATAAAATGGGTTAACTTAGCTAATCCTTAACTAATTTTATGTTCTTCTTCCTAGTGCAATGTCTAAATCTCGCTTCTAGTAGTGATCTTGGGTCGATAGGCATAAATGTTCATTATGTTACTAGCCTATAATTTTTAGTCTTAGTAGATTGGCTGTTTTACCGATTAACTGACCCCTATTCTTTAAGTGCCAACTACCGTTGATATTTGTTCTTATGCCAGCAATCCTACTTCTTGGCATTTATGTGCCTAATTGGTCATTAAAGCGTCTAAGTTACACTGCTTAAGTACTTATATATATTTAGGTGGTGATTTGGTCAATCCCTATACGACCAAGAGTGTTGGGAATTATATTGAGTTGATAATACAAAACAATAAAACAAGAATGAAGCAAATATGAAACTACAAGGACTTAAAAGACAAAGAAAGAATTCTACAAAAAGATGGAAGATTTTAGAAGATTCTTTTACATTCCTAATACAATTATGAGTCTCTGTAAACCCTAGTATCTCTATTATATAAAGAGACATAGGGCGTATGTTTGTAGGGTGCACAGAAAAGATGTAGACGTCTAGGTTATTTTGGTTTTAGCCTCAAGGATCTTTGATTCCTTGTTATTGTTTGGTATAACACGTTCTACAATTGATCATGTAGAATTGAGGCTTGTATGGTGTGAATGTTATGAATGATAATGATGAAAAACCTTGTTAATAACAATTTATTCTTTATTTGAATATTTCGTCTTTGTTATTAATTCATCCTAGATTAGATCTAAACAATCTCGAACTTACAACGATCTTCACAAAGAGGTTGTAAATCCCTTGATTACCCCGATTTTGCAAGTGAGTAGGTCACTACACCTAGTGGTCAGGAGCTAAATATCTCTACGCACTACCACAATGTAAGGATATCATAGCAAACACATAGATATCTAATAAAAGCGATAATCAAACGAAGGAATTAATTCATAACAAGGCTAACAACAAGGGTGTTAGCCGAGAATATTAGCGTGAATGATGAAAACAATATCCAAATCAATAGTCATGACAAACATAATGTTTAGCAATTAAGTACCAAATCTTGTATAAATACAATAAATATGATATATAACTATATAAGGTAATTTGATATAGAAAAGTGTATACTATTTGATGTTATAAAATATCCCCATATTTGACTTCTACTTGCCCTCAAGTTGACCCGATAATAATTTCTAAAAAGATATATTCCAAGTTACTAGAAAATATGAGTTTACAAACTACCTATGCTAGAAATGCCAAAGCCGAACACCTCACGAAAAAGGGGAAACAAAATCACTCATACACTCGCTAATCTACATGTTTCCTTTTTGGGGTGATCACCCATTGCACAGTCGTACTATGTATTTCATCAAAGGCTTGGTGAGTATACTAAACTCCACCACTAGAGCATAGGTCTAAACAATCTCCAAAGGCAATATGGGGTGAATACATATAATTCTTGGGGTTGAATCATTCATATTGGGTCGTCTTTACCGACAACACTACTCGAGAAAAAGCGACGAAATCACACATGCTCACCTAAATCCATGAGTGAGACACCTATGATTGCTCAAATCCTTAACTCGAGTAGGCTAAAGGTTAGGACTACCATGTAGAATGACTAAGCGTAGGAATAGACATGGGATACACATTTAAAAGGTTTAAAAATAAAATACAAACAAATAGTCTAGTTCCAAAGGCCTTGTTGTCATTAGCCACCATCCACCCAAAGTACAAGTGTCAAGATGCAAGAATCAGATCATCATAAATAACGAGTTAGTGTGATATAGTATGTAGGTATATGTTTCCTAATAGAAAAATATGTCATTCGAAATGTAGGCAACGGTAAGCACACACTAACTCGACTTTCAATAATACCAGTTGGTTTAATGTGTCACCAACTCAAATCATCCATCGTATGATAACGGGTTACTAACCCATTCTTCATCTAAAAGCTCAAATGATAACTATGATAACGGGATACTAACCCATTCTTCGTCCACCAACATAAATCATCTATCGTATGATAACTCGACTTTCACGGAAGTCCTCTAGCCATTTTGAAAAGTTGGAATATCCGGGAAATCAATCTTAGTAGGTAGTTGCAGCGTAAGTGGTACATGGTTACACCATAACCCCTCTCTCTTAAGAATGCAAGTGCCCAGGTCAACCTTACTATGGCGTAATCGGATCGATTCAGTTACACCGTAACTGTCCCTGTGACAAAAAATTTCAAAACTTTTTCAAGCCATATAGATTTAGTTTCGAACTTTCTGGGTATGTTCACTGGAAACCCTCACGAGACTTCACTCATCCACTCGGACTACCGACGGGTTTAAAAGGCTGCAACCGTGATTCCTACGAAAGTGAGTTAAGATTTTATTTGGGGCTAATGGCACCGTAATATACAATACTTGTCACTCGCACCTTTTATATGTATCGAACAATTTTTTTTGCTATTCTATGTACTAAACTTGATTTTATTGTATTTTTTATGTACTTTGCCCCTCATTTTTTTGCTACTATATGTATCATAGCTGTCATAAAGTACACAAAAAATACAATAAAATAAGGTTTAGTACATACAATAATAAAAAAAATGTTCGATACATATAAAAGATGCAAGTGATAAGTATGATACATTATGGTGCCTTTAACCCTTTTATTTTGTTTCTTGTATTTTTATTTTGTACATTTAGTGTTATCTTACTTTTATCCGGATTTATGCTTTTGTTGTTAGTCTTTCTTATAGCTATACAGGTTGATGTATCATGGAGTGATGCCTGGAAGATAAATGGCTACATGGAATCAAGTCAAATCCTGATTAGTTAAATGCCCAACCGATGATGATGAGCTAGTGATTGTGGATGTTGATCGATAAGGCATTAAAGGGCATGTTTTAGAACATGCAATATTTTGATCTTACCAAGAAAATCCAAGTGAGTCCTTCTGTTCATTTTCTAACCCTTCCTATTTTTAGTTTATATGCTTAGTATAACTCAAGTAGGGAGAGGGATTAGAAATAAACACCCCTGCACTACAAGAATCCAGTCGAATACCCACGGAAGATACCCACAAACATTGATTCATGGGAAGATACCTATATATTACACATAAATCACCCATGAAGAGAGAATTAAAAAGGGATAAACTTTACCCTCGATTTTCCCACTGATTTACCTACCAATTTACCCACACATATATTTTTCGTGTTTAATACGTTGGTATATTATCTTGTCTAAAATATTTGTCATGGATTGCCCATGAGTTGAAGTATCACGGGTAATGATATGGGTAATGTCATGGGTGAATTTAATTTACCCCAAAAAATAAGCACGCCGTTTTGTTTGTGTGTAATTTTACGTGAGTGAATTGCGGGTAGCTATATAAATACAATTTGTCCATGCCTTGTTTTCGTGAGGATTTTGTCATGGGTGGCTTTTGAGGGTAATTTGTAGCTAAATATATAAACCTATGACTTTACCGTGCTTTTTTAATTGTGGCTAATTCTTTTTGGTTGAGCTTCGATGGAAATTTTGTATTTTTAAAAATACACATCACTTTTTGCACTTCATGTTTATATGGATATAAAAGTTATGAATATTATTGTATACTTTGTGGTTAAGGTCCACAGTTATTCACATAGTTGTGTTAGATGAGGATATTTAACCCGTGCTTCGCATCGGGCTCAAAAAATTTATTTTGGAACGTCACATCTTTAATCTATTAAAATTTTCTTTTAGTGAAAAATGTTTTATCTTTAAAATTTTGACATGTTTTTTATTACTTAACTAGATTAATCTTAACTGATCACACCTACCCTTTATATTCCATTGTGTGAGGATAAGCCTTTCCGTTTTCCCCTTATACAAAATTCAATAAAAATGAGTGTGTCAGTGGTTGTACTAGACTTTAGAACTTGACATTGTATATCTTTCGAAACCACCATAATGAGCATTGCACTGAAGTAACTCAATGTAATTGGTGTAGCTACGATAAAAGGAAAATATTAGGATTAACCCTAAATAGCCTATGTGTGTTTATATGTGTGTGTACATTACTCTTCACATCAATTAGTCAATCCTCATGTGAAACCCATTTTGTTACACTCGTTATAAGTGTAAGATACCCTAGTAAACTGTTCTGAGCCTTTATTTTTATTTTGTTCACCCATTATATGTTTGTTTCGTTACACCAATAGCCTAGCCTACCCTGTAGTTTCTTTAAATCCATAGTCGGGACATTGCTAGTTAATTTTGGTTCCACTGGTGAAAGTTGCGGGTCTCGATAAAAGGGTATTTGAAGAAATTCAAGTTTAGAAGACAGTTAATCTCAAATGGGGGGATGCTCGTGTATATATGTGTTCGTAATTTATTTTTCTTTCATTGTATCCTTGTCTTGCATAAAAAAATTAAGTAAATAAATAAATATAATAAAAAAGAAAAAAAAATAGAATGCAAGCAAGTGTTTATTAATAGCTGATCGTAAATATAAATCATCTTATTATGTCATATAGTATAGTGGTATTCCCGCCTTGCGCAGCTTATACAGTTTAGACATATCTATCTCTCATTTATATTTAAACTCGTGTCATTTCTATCTCTCATTTATATTTAAGTTTATATTTGTACAATGAGGACATTGTACATCTCAAGTGGGTGGAAGGGAGATAGAAATGAGAGATTACATATTGTATTTGGTTAGATTATGTGCTAATTTTACCAAATATTTAAAAAAAATGATCACATAATTTTTGTTCATTGATGATGAAGGCCGAGTTAATGCATCTTACTTGCCAAGTTCATGAAGATTATGAGGCATTACGCCACACATTATACGTATTAACACATGTATTTTGAAGACCCCTTGACTTTTGACCCTCGGAGTTTGCTATATGGGATTGCATACGACTAGTGAGGGAGAGATTGTAGACTTAGGAAACTATTTATTTTGTGTTTTTCATTTTACACCCATTTAAATGTTTTCCCATGTCTTTATTCTACCCTTATCATTCTTAATCATAACATTTAGTTTACTCGATTTAAGGAATTGAGCAATCACAGATGTCTCGTTCATGGATTTGGGCGAGCATTTGGTGTTTTGTCGCATTTTCCGGAGTATTTGTATTGGTAAAGATTACATTATCATAATGATTCACCCCGTAAGCCAAATGTTGTGTCAACCCATTTGCCTTTTAGAATAGTTGCATCTAGACTCTAGTGGTGGAGATTAATATCTTTGCCAAGCCTATGATAGAATACTCGTCATGACTAAGCAGTTGAGTGATCACCAAAATGAGCACATAGATTAGTGAGAGTATGAGTGTGATTTCATTTACCTTTTTGTGAGGTGCTCGGTTTGGAAATTTCTAGCTTAGGTGATTTTTAAATTCATATCTTCCAAGATTTCTTGGGAGATATCTTTTTAGAAATGATTTTGTTAGGATCACTATTTTGTAAAGCTGGCTTCTTACATGTGAAACGGACTAGATACCTAATGTACTTGCACCCGTAAGGACTAATAATGTACACGGGGCAAACTTGTAATGTGATGAGCCTATAAATACCCATCATGACTCTTCATGAGGGGTGTGTGCGTGTAAGCTTATATTTTCATTATCAATAAACACATTTTCACTTTATTCTCTTTACACTTTCTCTCTATAAACTTAAGCATGGATTCCATCTATTTTGATCAACCTCGACCTCTGGAACCACATAAATTAACATACTTTCGATCTTACAATTGGTATCAGAGCTTAGTTGTTATTTTTTGTTGATTTGTGTGATATCCGTACCTTGTTTTAAGTTGTTTTACCATTATTTTTAAACTAGACAAAAATATTTAGATCCATTTAAGGTAACATTTTCGTACAAGCTTATGTGTATCAAAAAGTGGTAAAAAAGTCTCATGTTTTCACTCAAAATTTTACAAAACTATTTCATGTGCTCTTTTTTTGTCCATGTTATCTTTTTTTGTCAAACTCATACTTTTCATGATTTTTTTTGTATCAAACCCGTGAAGATTTGTGGTAAAAAAGGGTAGAAAAAGTGGGTATAAGAAAGTGAATTTCTGGGAAAATTTGATGTTCTCCGAATTTTGAAACCCTTTTTCTCTGAACTTTGAAACCCTTTTTCTCCAACTTTGGTTCTCCAACTTTGGTTCAATTACTTTAACAGAATAGACTTCCAAGTTTGGAACACACTGAAACTCTCCAAATCCGGAACTCTCCGAATTTGGTGTTCTCCGAATATGGAATCCTCCGAATCTGGAATCCTCTGGATTTGACAATGAGTCACAAACTCTTCGAGTCTCAACTCTCTGAGTCTTAACTCTCTGAGTTTTGACCATGTTGACCATAAACAAATACCAAACTCTTGTGGACATCAGTCTTAACATCACCAGTCCCAGATCAAAGAAAAAACCAAAAAATGAAATGAATAAGATAAGGAAAAATAGTCAAGCCACAAACAAAACTAGCAAAAACATCAAATCCAATTCTATCCTAATCCACAACGTCCAACAACTCCAAATCTAACCTAAATCCCATCTCCAAACTTCACTAAGATGCGAACTTAAAAGAAAAACAATTATACAATCTCGGTTATTTATTTCGTGTTTCTCACATAAATATCAGACCTTTGGAGGTCAAACACACGAAAAAACAACTCATCATCGATCTTTAGCTTTGTTTATATCCAAAAAAGAAAGAATATATTTATAGAAAACTTGTTATAATCTATTTTGGGTTCGTTCAAAGAAAAAAACGCAACAACATATCATCTACCCGAGACCATTTAAATGATCTTGAAGTCGTTTTCTTTGAAGCCTTATCGCGTGAGAATCGAGCTTGAAAGATATAGGTGGGTTTATGATTATGTTTGTGTTTTGATGAATCACGAATGATGCATGTGAGATTTGTGTTGTTCTTACACGAATTGAAGGAGATGTATTCAGAGGAGTTGTGTGACTTGTGTTTAATTGTTCGGTTGGATTAAAAAAAATAAGAGGTTGGTTGAGATCTAGAAATGTTTGGTGGCTCTAAAGGGAAATGATTTGGAGACCTAATTATGTGTTTAAAGACATGCCTAAAACATACGTGGCATGATCTTGATGGTTTGTGAAAAAGTGGGTCCCCTGACTGCAGCCATAAGAATGATGACACACAGGTTTAGGCATGAGTTTAGGCATATCTTTTAGGCATCCCAATCACTACTCGGCTCTAAAATGTGAAGATGAGAGGTGGATTATCATATGTGTATGTTTAGGGTTAAGGAATGAGACAAACGATAAGGTTAGACTCTTTAATACCGTAACATTAAGGAGAATTGTGGACCGGGTATTTTATTTTTTTGGGGGCTACAATAATGGATTGGGCTTGGGTGTTTACTTATTATCCGAAAATTTGTTTAAGACATGTTGTTTTAATAATTTTTGGACTAACAGTGGTATTTTGGACTACAAATTTTTTTGGGGTTAAATATTTCACGGCTAGATTTGGTATTATTTAAACAAAGTGACTAAGGGGTTTTTGTACGGTATTGCTTATTTGGGATTTAAGTGACATTATAAGGTGTACTTATTTATCTTAGAGACGTTATTTGGTTGGTTGGTTGCATGTCTCGACATAAGTTGTATGGGCGTTTATTCGTTGTGTACCTAATACTTTAAGGAGTTACGTTGTAGTGCTCAGTATAGTTTCTAAGTCATATTTATCTATCGTACAAGCATTAAGTCACAAAGTTAGGGTGTTTACTTCTTTTTCAAGTTGGTCATATCAAGATGTCTCCATATATGGTCATTACTATTAGCCGGTTGAATTAAACGGAGGTTTGATTAAAGGTTGATTTTAGAGAATTGTATTAAGAGTATATCGACATATTCTAACGGAATTATGCTTAAACAGGTTGTTATGGCTTTAATATTGCTTTTATCTCAAGTTGATTTTACGGCATGTACGCAACATTATGATGACTCCGATAACTGGCAACCATCAGGAGGGAGAAGTTGTGTTTTGTCTTTCGCGATTTGGATGATTAAAGGAACTGTGCTTAATCCGGAACTGAAGAGGTACCAATAATGTGTACATCGGGGCTTTTTTACCAACTTGGAAGCATTCTATGTGAGTTATGTTGATATGTTGCTCTCTGACGATACAAACATTGTGCTACATGCAAGTATCTTGTCTACTTTATCCGTTGCATAATTAGAAGATTAAATATATTTTATAAGGGTTTTCAGTTTAGGAGGGAGCAGATAAAAGAAAAGAATCACTAGTTATGAGGGAGTAATAACCTAACTAGACCATTACAGTTGAAGTTCAGAGCTACAAGGATCAATGTCGTCGTCGCCAAAGATCAAATGCCAAAGTATTCGAAAGAAGGAACTTCAAGGATAATGCATAAGGAGTTCAAAGCTGAAAGGATCAGAGCCATCAGTGCCAAAGATCAAAGTCGAGGTCGTCAAAAGAGAGAACTTTAAGTCATCCTCAGTATCTTGACTACAGAGACTCTGAGCCTAAACAACATTGTCATTATTGTTATTTAACTTTGGTTATTGTTATTTAACTTTGATTATGTATTTATAGGTCTCATTGTAATCATTCACGTGTGACGCCATCTTGGAGGGAGATTGTTAGGATAACTATTTTGTGAAGCTGGCGTCTTACACGTGAAATGGGCTAGATACGTAATGCAGTTGCACCCGTAGGGACTAATAATGTACACGGGAAAAACTTGTAATGTGATGAGCCTATAAATACCCCTCATGACTCTCTATGAGAGGTGTGGGTGTGTAAGTTTATCTTTTCATTATTAATAAACATATTTTCACCTTATCATCTTTCCACTTTCTCTCTATAAACTTAAACATGGATTTCATCTATTTTAATCAACCTCGACCTCCTGAACCACATAATTCACATACTTTCGATCCTACAGATTTAAAAAGGTCTACTTTAGGGCAAGTAAAATTCAAGTGGGGGGTATTTGATAACATCAAATAATCTAATATTTTATTATCAAATTCTCATGTTTATTGCCTTACTTTATATTGTTTTATATGAATCTGGTACTTAATTCGTTCATATTTACAGATTCAGGTTAATCAAATCATTGGAAAGGAAAGATGCGTGAAATGACCAAAAATGGACTAAATACTAATCCGCATTGATGGATAGCTACGGCGTAATTGATGGCTTGTACTTACACCATAATCAGCATGAAGTCTGGATGAAGAATAACTCTGGCGTAGATGGGACGAGGTCTCTACGCCATAATATATTACGATGGCCAATTTATCTTCAATGAGTAGAGATGAACTGTGAAACCTGATTTATCAAAGAGAGTTACGGCGTAAGAGATTCGATGGACTTACTTCGTAACATGTACCTTGGGTACAAAGTTATATTAACTCCAGGGACAAAGTTGTGCAAGTCCTATAAATATTATTTATTACAATGGTTGAAATTAATTAGGTCAAGAACGATGAGGGGCTAAATCCGGCCAAATCATGTATGTTCTATATGAATAATACACATGGACTAAGAGATAAACATGGCGCAATTTATGGGATCTAACGCGGGCAATTCATAGCAAGTTTCAAAATACTACTTACCTATGCCATAACTATATTAGTTACGGCGTAACTTTGCCGAAACTCGAATTGGCCGTAATTGCCACATCATGGTTACGCCGTAGTTCCACACTTTTAACTACTACATAACTGGATCGAACCTTATAAATACAAGCCAAATTCTTCACAGTTAATCATTCTTTTCCTCTCCTTCAAGGGTTTCGGACCAGAGGCAAAAAGAGGTTGTTGTAGGGGTCGATCAAGGGCAAATCCTCGGGGCTTGCCATGGGATTCAACTAAAGGATCGAGAGCATTACCTTAGCACGATTTTTACATGATTCTTCAACTATTAAGTTTGATTTCAATTAATTATTCCTTTGATTATTTATTTGGTTCAGATTTAATTGTTGATGCTTGATATCGATTGTGTCTAATTATTGTTCGTTGGCATGTAATTAGTTTATTTTCCTTTGGTTTATTTGTTATGATCTTGAAGTCTATATTGCTATTTTATTGGATTTTGTATAGTAAGCTTGTTAATCCTTGTGTTTCTAGCTTGGTATAGAAAATATGGTCGATTGTGTATTAGGTAGTACGTGAGCATCCGAACCCTAGTACGCATGATTTACTATAAGATGACCTGTCCTTAGTTGTTGTTTGACCTATGCCCATTAGGCGACCCCTAGTATGATGATGACGCAGAAGCGAATTTAGATAAACCCTAATCCAAGGGTGATAACCAAGGAGCACCTTGCGGGAATAAAACCCAAAACAAGAGTAAAGACTCTAAAATAAAATTTTATTAATGATTCTCTGAATCTAACAATAAAATCAAGCGCTATATTTATAGGGAAGCCAAACTTGGGGAGAAAGTAATTAAATTACTTCTAGAACCGTCTTAACTAAAAATAAGGAAACTGACTCTCGACATGGTTATGGCGTAATTGGAAAGTCCTTTTACGGCGTAACCAACCTAAAACTGAAATAAGGAAACTAATCATAACCTATTTACGGCGTAACACTATCACAGAATGTATACCAAAATTTAAACATAGATTACGGCGTAAACATGGCTTCGAGGTTACGTCGTAGTTTAGCAACAGCTACATTGTTTGGCCTTGAATCCTGTCAGCATCATTCCCCCTCACTTAAAAAGAACTCGCCCTCAAGTTCTTGCTATCAAGGGCTTCATCTACCTCGAACACCTTCTCACGACGAATCTTGTCTTCAGTAGATTTACGCTTCACATTAACTCGAGTACTCTCTTTATGTTTCTTCACACGTCTACCACACTCCCAATGATCAACCCATGAATGAAAACATCGAGTTATGAACTCCTTATCAATGATCACCAAGTCTTCAATTTCAATAAAATAAACTTCTTTGCTTACCATTGAAAACTTCATTGGATTGGTCATAATCATATTTAAAATTAACCCATAATCAAATTCACAAACCTTTAAATCCTTGATGCCTTCGGAATCCATGTTTTTCTTACGGTCATCTTCATCATTGCTAAAAACCATATCTTCTTTTTCATCACAAGTATTCAAAACACCAACTTCCTTTGTTGTTTTCAACACTTCAACCTTCACCAAATTTTCTTCAACTTTAACCTCGAGTTTTGGTAATTGCGGTTTGACCTTGGATGGAACCATAGCAATTTTCCTTCCTTCCCATGAGAAAAAGTAAAGATTTTGTTAAAAATTATACTCACCCCTTACTTCACCCTTGCCAAGGTTTTCCCAACAAAATATGGCACTCATCAAAATCGTCCACAATACAAAGTATCTCTACTTTATAAAATTTCCTGATGATTACCGGAACCCTACAAACTTGATAACCTTCAATTGGACAAACCTCCATTGGTAATTCTAAGAAGTTTACCAATTTTCTTGAAACCAAATTATTTATGCAACAACCATCAATAATTAAAGAACATACCGAATTATTGATTAGAATTCTCGAACGAAAAATCTTGGTTGTAGGCAATCGATCGTCCACCTTCATTCTTTCCTCCCATTCATCAACCCTCCTATTGTTGAACGGGGATTGGTTGCTCGCACAATTGCCTCCAAAATCGTCAATGCTTGGACGAATTCTTCGACCTTCGTGTTTGCTACCCTCGCGATTCTTGTGGATTAATGCCCCACCTACGATCACGGAACGTAGTTCTTCTAGCATAGTGTAACACCTGTCAAGTATTTTCATGGATTTGGTGAAACCATGATCCATGTACTCTCCAGACCATACCCCACCAACAATATAGGTTTCTGAATCTTCTACACCATGCATCATCTAGGATGCTAACAAGCTCTAGACATTAATTGAAGTAGAACCTTCTACACCAACTACCACCATGATACAACGTGTCTTTGATGCCAACTGACGCAGGACGCGGAAGTGAATTTAGATAAACCCTAATCCAAGGGTAATAACCAAGGCGCACCTTGCGGGAATAAAACCCAAAACAAGAGTAAAGACTCTAAAATAAACTTTTATTAATGATTCTCTGAATCTAAGAATAAACCCAAGCCCTATATTTATAGGGAAGCCAAACTTGGGGAGAAAGTAATTAAATTACTTCTAGAACCGTCTTAAATAAAAATAAGGAAACTGACTCTTGACATGGTTACGGCGTAATTGAAAAGTCCTTTTACGGCGTAACCGACCTAAAACTGAAATAAGGAAACTAATCATAACCTATTTACGGCGTAATTGATTTAATCAATTACGGCGTAACTCTATCACAGAATGTATACTGAAATTTAAACATAGATTACGGCGTAAACATGGCTTCGAGGTTACGCCTTAGCAACAGCTACATTGTTCGGCCTTGACATTATGTCCGCATAAGAAGATCTAGTTAGGAGTGCGAGCCATGTTAGTGGATAGCAATTTATTAGCATGAAGTGTTCGCCCCTAAACCCTTGCATTACTTTGGTGAAAGCTATTATTACGGCCTGTCTAGTTGTAGTAATAGGTGTTAGTTACCAACAAACACATAAGTGTTGATGGAAAGCACTAAAGCATGTATCTCATATTAGTAAGAAGACTTAATGACTGTGAACTAATAATCGGTCAATTCCCTTACGTGTTCATTCCACTCAGGAATCATAGGTTAGGCGAGGATGCCTTTTCGATCCTAACGACTGTAGAAGCCTCCCTTAAGGTTGTGATTAGACATTGCACTTGAGATCGTGATAATTGAACTTAGGATTATTAGCTAAGTAAATGCGTTTATCCTTTTTAGTCGTTTTCCACTATGACACCCCATTAGGTAGTTTAAACATAATCAAATCATTCTTAACACAACTCTTCTTTTATTGCTTTCTTAGGTAGAATGTCATTTCAATTAGACAACTAGAGAATGCATACCGTTTTTAGGGTCGACACTCGGACTTACTTTAGGTATACTACATGCGATCGGGTACCGTACACTGCCGGTTAGTATGTGTTAATCCTAGGTAGATTCTAGTTTATAATTTTAAAACGGGATTTAAACGCATCATTGGTCATCTTAACATGTTTCGTTCATGTGCGCAGGGGCGGAGCCATGTGTAAGGTAGTGGGGGGTGTTGCCCCCAACCAAGCTCCCGTCGATACCCAAAATATGTAGGAAAAAAAGTCAAGTTGGTAACAAAAAGGACCAGTGCCCTCAGGCTAATAACCCGAGTGCCCTCACACTCTCAAGTTAACAAGAATCAGAGTACTTTTTAATTTCGAAAATGTTTTCAAGTTGCTTTGTTCATCGGAAGAAATGGAGAGAATACTCAAAAGATAACTGGAAGTGGAGAAGTGGGAACATGGAGGGTTGGGAATTGGGAAGTCGGACAAGCGGCTTTGTTCATTTAATTTATTACAATATATATTAATAAATCTATACTACTATATAAATCATTTGGGACATTCTATTTATGGAAGGCTTAAAAATTCAGATTCAACACTTTTTAATTGTAGAATTAAGTAAAATTATAAAAATCTATAGCAGTAGGAATCGAACCCTGGTTGGTCTTGTGAGAGCAGATTATACTAACTGCTGGACAACAATGATTTTTGTTTACTTCTGGCAGAAACAAATTTCTTATAGTGATCTTATCTTAATTTGGACTACCAATTCTTAGTTGAGTCACTTCCCAGTCGCCATATATATATATATATATATATATATATATATATATATATATATATATATATATATATATATATATATATATATATATATATATATATATATATATATATATATATATATATATATATAATAATATATATTACTTAAAATAAGAAGATTACTTAAAATAAGAACTAGAACTATAACCGAAATCCGAGATGCACCGACCTAAATTAGATGCATCCCTATAATTTTAGATGCATTATAACGCACCATAGTGTGTTTTCTAGCTTTTAATCGGATGCATATATTATATTAGATGCATTTCATGATTTCTCTTGTTTTTGTTTCTCCGCACGCTGCGAAATCATGAAAATCAATTTGCACCATCTATACATCAAATAAACTTTGAAACTCAAGATGTTGCATCTATATGCATAGAAATGCATCTAATGCAAGTCGTTGCATCTCAAATCGTGGTTTTGGTCACTTCACCACTTTTATTTTAATTCACTTCTCACCTGATCTCTACTCTATATATAGTTATATATATATATATATATATATATATATATATAGAGTGAGGATCGTGTGGATTTTATTTTAGTCTGGACGTCGGACGGATCCGGACCGCCCATTCAGATCGATCTTGACTTTTGTAAAAAGTCAAGATCTGCATGCTAACTTCACTGCACTAATTGACCATGTAAGCGATTTTTAATTTTTTCATTTTGAGCGATCCTTACTATTGTTATCTTCTTTCATTTTTATTTTTTCTGATTTTTCCGCCACTTTTGTTTTCTTGATTATGAGTCCCACCGTGATATTAACGATATTATGAGTTCTAGTGTGATATTATGAACCGTGATATTATAAAATGATGATATCATAAAACCAATGTGATATTAAGTTTTTACACGTAAAATGAACCTCGATATTAAGAAACATATGATAGTTCTTATGATATTAACAATTTTATTAAAAAACATATGATCGTTACGGTGATATTAACAATTATATTAAAAAAGAAAAAAAATTCACGTGATAGTAAAAAGAAACCGTGATATTAACTTTTTTATTAAAAATGAGCGGTGATATTAATAATATTAGTAAAAAACAAAAAGTAACGTGATATCAAAGAAAAGTTAGTGTGATATTAACAATTTGTATTTTAAAAAAACTTTCGTGATATTAAGATCAAATCTTGACTTTTTACAAAAGTCAAAATCGACCTTAATATCACAATACCTTTAATCACGAAAGCGATTTTTTTTTTGAAAATTTTTTCAATGATTCTTAAATATTTTTCATCCTCTTTATTTTTTAATTTTTTGATTTTTGAATTTTTTTTTTTAAAAATCTTGTGATATTTCCGCACCATCCCTACTTAAAAGCGCTAAAACCACCCGATCCCTTCCCTATATATATATATATATATATATATATATATATATATATATATATATATATATATCTTTCTTTATCTATCTATTCTTACAATCACTAAAGGAAATGACATTTTATATACTGTCAAGTGTGATTTCATTTACCAATAATCTAGATTGATTTTAAATAGCTCGACACTCGAGAAGAATTTTTTTTTCACAAGTATCAACAAGATCATAAATTATTTTTGTCATTGCTTTAGGAACAAGATACATGTGTGAAACGTAAATAAGGATATCAACACAGACACGCAACACCATCGACAAAGTTATCATCATGAATAACATAAGATCAAAAGACATTTGTTCACCATTACATATATGTGTATTCCTTGGATTCGTTCGCCTAATCGAAAGACATCCGTTCGCCTAAACATATAAATGAAAAGCAATTGCTCGCCATAAAATTTAGTCACGGGGTACCCGCAACCGCATTGCGCGGGTACCCTGCTAGTATAGTATAATATATACTACATCTTTATCTCTATTTTGCAAATAAGGTAGTAGTAATTAACTAATTATAATACTTTTTTCAGAACATTAATATATCATTTAAACTCTTAACAACATTAATATATCATTTAAAGATCTTTTGACAATTTGTACTTGTGTAACAATTTAGTATGATTATTTGTAAATTTCTAACGTTATATGTTTCTTCAATCTCAAAAAGGTTTATGGTTTTGATAAAATATCATACACCGTATATTAAGTTATTCAAGAAATGGCAAAAGGTTTAATATTAATGCGCATGTTGAAAGATCAGGCTCCTCATGCGTTTTCAGTCAATCCAACGAGACCCTTCTAACTCCAAATGAATCAGAAGTTAGCAAGACATTATTCCTAGCCAGTGTTATGTAGTTTACGTCTCCCTATAAGAGTTCGTGCGCTAGCTAAGTCTTAAATTTCTTTTGGGTCAAATTAATCATAACTCCAAACAAACTTTAATCTGCAATGATACGTACTTCTATAAACATTGTTCAATTGATCATATAAAATTAGTATAACAAACTCAAAATATCAAACCAAAAACTTTACAAATAAATCACGTTTAAGGACCATCATCTCCATCACGAATCAAATTACAAATATCCGAACACTCAACCAAACAATAATGTCTACTCCTAAACCCTTGTTTAAACACAACCAAAGGTCTCCTAACATTCAACGGACCTTCACCAGGCGAACCATCTCCACCTCGTATACAAGTTGTCACACACTTTATAGTACAAGATTCTGCTTTCCTAGATTTTGGTTTTTGAATCCTAGCTTTCTTGCAATCACCATCTAGCCCCTGCTCACATTCACCAGACAACGTTTGAGGTATGTTGGAAAATGTTTCTGCTGCATCTGGAGGAGGGTTTTTCGCGAAAGCTGGTGTGGACATTGTGGTGGTTAGTATAAGTGTTGATGCTGCAGTGGCTATGAAAAAGTTGGTGGATAGTTTGTTTATGGTGTTCTTGAGGCTGTTGTTGGTGATGAGGAGTTGTGGTTTGTGATGGTGTGGTGGTGGTGAGTATTGGATGATGGGAGGACCAGGAAGAAGCATGTTTATCTTCTAGTTGCTAAAAAGTTTGTGAAGGGTAAGGGACAGACTACATGTGGTGACACGCTGAGACACAAGGGTCCAAATTGGAACCTTACAATTGGCTTGTGTTATATACATGGTCTAGAAACTTACAACAACATCTAAAAGAACTTTTATGGTACAAGTTATTGTATCTAACAGCAGATTTTTTAAGGAAAATAACAAAAATAATCAATTTGACGAACACTTATATTTAACAAAAAAACCGCTATACTTATAAAATTTGCAAGATTTGACTATTGCTAGTCAAATCTTGCAAATTTTTGAAAATTGCTCATTTTCTTTTAGTTTTCACGTTTAGCACAAGATATAAAAGTTGTAGATCTTTTTTTTCTCGTCAAATGGCTTTGTGAATCACGCAAAAAGAAGTTTGTATGAGGAAGTTGTGGCCAAAATACCACAACAACTAAACAAGGAAAAGTTGTGGTATTTGCCATAACTTCCCCACCGAACTTCTTTTTGCATGATCGCGATTCGAAAGCCACTTGACGAAAAATGAGAGATCTTCAACTTATATTTTTTGGGCTAAACATGAAAACCGAAGGAAGAGGAGAAATATATCAAAAATTCGCAAGGTTTGACCTTGCTAGTCAACCTTGCGGCGAATTTTGAAAAATGTTATATTTCTTCTTTCTTTAGGTTTTCACGCTTAGCTCAAAACATAAAAGTTATAGATATCCCTTTTCTCGTTTAGTTATAGATATCCCTTTTGTATGTGAAAGTTATGCCCAAAATATCACAACTTTTTCTCGTTTAGCTGTTGTGGTATTTGGCCATAACTTCCTCATACGAACTTCTTTTTGCGTGACTCAAAAAGCCACTTGACGAGAAAAAAAAAAGATCTAAAAATTTCATATTTTGAGCTAAGCGTGAAAACCGAAGTAAAGGGAGCATTTTCAAAAATTCGCAAGGTTTTACCTAGCTAGTCAAATCTTTTGAATTTCATGGGTATACTGGCTTTTTTGGTAAAAAAAATGGTATTTAGTGAAAGTGTTTGTAGAATTGGTTACTTTTGTTATTTGCCCTTTATTTAATATAATAATACAATCATGCGATGCAACGGTGGGTACTTTATAATTATAATTTTTAGGCGTTTAAAATTTTTTAATTATACATCTTTCGTGATAATAACTTTACGTATGACGAGAGTTGTAAGTTAGAAAAAAATTTTGAGCGGTATAAAGAAATAGTAGGGTAATCGAGCCTTCTTGAGGCAATATATGTAGTCTTTAATTAGGAGGGTAGAAAGTTAAAATGGATGAATGTGATTTGTTATCATTTTTCTACATGAATATCATATTTTCATCAAGAATAATAAAGTTTAAAAAGTTGTGAATGAAATTTTTTCAAATTTTGAGTTTTTATACGTTTTTTAAATAAACAAAAAATGAATTTTTAGTATACAAAAGAATTGATACGCGAAAATTTTAAGTTGTTACAGTATATTTTGGTGCAAAATAAAATTTAAATACAAATAACTAAAAGAAGTTACATGCAAAAATGAGCTTTTTATGCACAAAATATCGATTTACAAAATTCTAATGTGCAAACATTTTTTTCACGATTTTTTTGTTCAAAACTATACACTTTTAGAAAAACATCTCTCGCAACTTTTTTATCCACTATCGTCCCTAATCTTGTTGAACTTTTTGAGGATTTCTAAAAAACTTATAACCTTTTTTTATGTTTTTCTTTACGCTTCTCAGTAATTTTTGTTTTTTTATTTTAACGTCACCCAAACGATGAATTGTCACTTTTATTTGTTGCAAGTTGAAAGCTTTGTTGGCACAACCTAAATTAGCAAGATGAACACTTAAAATCGGAAGGAAAAAGTACTTATTTTGATCGAAATATGTAAGCAACCTCCTACACCCACTTAGGTGTTATTTATTTTTTTCAGAGCTTTTATCTCTTCATCTGCAAACCATGTCTGCAGAAGAATAGGCACATCTAAAGTCTTCATCTGCATGGTAGAACACTGTTTGTTTTTTGTGCTATTGAAGTACTTCTTCATTTTCTTTTCCATTTTTTAACTATTGTTTTGTGATTTGATAATATAAATTCTTTTGTCAAATGATACTAAAATGTTGAGTGCGAAACAAGCAATCGCTTAAAATACGGAGTATCAAAGAAACGTTTTCGTCTGTTTTATACGTTATCATCCGTTTTATACGTTTTCGTTCGTTTTTTTACGTTTTCGTGCGTTTTTACGGTGTGGTACTTTTTTTTAAGTTTTCGTACTTTTTTTTACGCTTTCATCCGTCTTTTTATGTTTTCATCCATTTTTCACGTTTTCGTCCATTTTTTACGCTCTCATCTACTTTTTTTACGTTTGCGTCCGTTTTTTACATTCTCGTTTGCTTTTTTACGTTTTGTCCGTTTTTTACGTTTTCAACCGTTCTTTTACGTTTTTGTCTGTTTTTTTTACGTTTTCACCTGCTTTTTTTACGTTTTCTTTCATTTTTTACGCTTTCGTCTGTTTTTTACATTTTCGTCCGCTTTTTTACGTTTTGGTTTGTTTTTTTACCTTTTAGTCTGTGTTTTTACGGTTTCGTCTTACGACCATTTTTTTACGTTTTCGTCTGTTTTTTTTATGTTTTCGTCCGTTTTGTTTACGTTTTTTATGTTTTTTTATGTTTTCGACCGTTTATTTACGTTTTCGTCTGTTCTTTTATGTTTTCATCTTTTTTAGGTTTTCGTCCATTTTTTTACGTTTTCTTCTGTTGTTTTACGTTTCGTCTGTTGTTTTATGTTTTTGTCTGTTTTTTTATGTTTTGGTACATTTTTTTACGTTTTAGTCTGTTTTTTGCGTTTTCGTCCATTCCCATATGATTTGTGAGTTTTTGTACAATATTGTACATTATCTTACGTAAGAAAACAGACCAAAACGTAGGAAAATAACAAAAATATAAAAAATACGAAAACGTAAAAAACAGACAAAAACATACTGATGAAAATGTAAAAAACGGTCGAAAACGTAAAAAAACGGATGAAGACATAAAAAACGGATGAAGACGTAAAAAAAACAAAAACGTAAAAAACAGATGAAAACGTAAAAAAAACAGACGAAAACGTTAAAAATGGTTGAAAGCGGTTAAACGTAAAAAATACATACGGCGTAAAAGCGAGCGAAATGTAAATTAACGATCGAATGTAAAAACATACAAAACGTGAAAACGTAAGAAACATAAGGAAACAGAAGAAAACGTAAAAAAAAGCGGGCGAAAACGTAAAAAACAAACGATAATGTAAAAAAAACGGTCGAAAAAGTTAAAAAATTAAATGCAAACGTAAAAAAACTGATGAAAACGTAAAAAATGATGAAAACGGACTAAAACCCAAAAAATAGCCGAAAACGTAAAAAATGTACTAATACGTAAAAAGGGAGACAGAAACGTAAAAACGGGTGAAGTAAAAAAGGAGACATAAACGTAAAAAAGAGCCGAAAAGGTAAAAAAAACATACGAACACGTAAAAAAAGGTCGAAAACTGAGAAAAACGTACAAAGAGAGACGAAACATAAAAAAAACGGACGAAAATGTAAGAAAACGGTCAAAAACGTAAAAAAACAGATGAAAACGTACGAAAACGGGGAAAAAAGCGGATGAAAACGTAAAAAACAGACGAAAACGTAAGAAAACGGACTAAAACGTAAAAGAAAAAATAGACGAAAACGTAAAAAAAAAAACAAACAAACGGCGATAGCGTAAAAGATGTCGAAAACATATAAAAACTGATGAAACGTATAAAAATGGATATTAAGAAAGAGATGTAGGGTTTGTGAAAGAAGATGTAAGAAGTGAAAGATAATGTCTGAAATTTAAAAGATTATGTCTGCAAAAAAAACAAACATAAATCTCTGCCCTCCTGCAGACAAAAGAAGTGAAAAGAAGAAAAAATTATTTATTGAGAAAAAAATAAACAACACCTTAATATTTTTTCTAAATTAGTTTTTATTTTGGAAGATTTCCCTATTGTTGACATAGTGATTCTGTGATTGTTTAGTATCAACATGAAATATCAAATGAAACGAGAAGTTTTACCCGCGCGTTGCGGCGGGTTGCTTTTATACACGTAAATTTGAAACAAATGAATTGCCGAAAAATTTGTGCATGCAAGGTATTCATGGAGGAATAAATATGCAAATTAGTTATAAATAGTATGATTTTCTTACATGAAAGACTTCGTAAAGTTATGCAGGTTTTTGCAAAGTTAGTTTTTAGAGAGTAAGTATGAAATGTATTGATTAGTCGAGGGATTATTTTGTTGGTAAGTTTGGTATAATGAATGAGTGATTTTGGTAATTTTAACAAAATATGTCTTTGAGGTCATTTTTTGACGGGAGAATTGCATATATATCCCTCCAAAATCTTATAATTACATATATATCCGATCAAAACTCAAAATTGCATATATATCCTTTCAAAGCTTTAAAATTGTCAAATATATCCAAATTATTATTTTACATATATTTAATAGCAAAAAAATAATGATAATTTTAATTGATATAAAGATTGACGATTATACCCTTGTTCTTATATTTTTTTTATAATGATCAATATATCCTTTAATCATTTGTGCAAAAACATTGTTAAGAAAAAATAAAATAAAAAAATACTAATAACATCAAAACACAAGTAAAGAATGTACAATCTAAAATACATAAATCAATATAATAAGACTACCATAAGAGCCATTATCAGTTACCTGACAGTAACCAAGAGTCCAAGATCGAAATTGTAGAACGAGATTCATAGAACGACAATGATCTTTTTCCTTCAAAAAAATAGATGTTTTTTATTAATTGAAAAAACTAGATGTCTATTTATTAATTGGGATTGTCATCTCCTTCATAGAACGACCGTCCTTACCTTCAAAAATTATATGTTTATTTGCATAGTGAATAGTGAGTAGGTGTTAATATATTGCTGGGGAATTGCATTATACTGTTTCTCATACCACATCTTTCTGAACTAGACCATTTCTTACTCTGAATTTTGTAAACCTTTTTGTTGTTCTCGGGAAATGCTCTACAAGAGAGAATATGAACAAGGGTATAATTGTATTTTAGAATTATCAATCATTTTTTGGCTATTAAATATATGTAAAATAATCATTTGGATATATTTATAAATTTTAAGGTTTTGAAAGGATATATATGCAATTTTGAGTTTTGGTCGGATATATATGCAATTATGAGTCTTTGTAGGGATATATATGCAATTCTCCCTTTTTTGACTACTTAAGCATTTAAGAACCGTATGACGTAGGTTCAGCAAGTCAAAAGTTAAACTTTTGAATGGTGTATTTTAATAGGGAATTGATCGTCATCATCATCATGACTTTTAATCGTCGTCACATTTGTGCATTCAGTTTGTATCGTGCATCAGAATGATAAATTGTGATCATCATCAGATGTGATGTGAGTATCACCCCATTATAATATTATATTGCCTAATGCATGTAAAGCCAAATTAAATTGTCTCATGTTTAGTGGAAACTAATGTTGGCTTGGCACCTAGCTCACGTGCTATGTCGTCGTTTTACGATCTTAACAATTTGAGTCAGGCTCGGGTTTAACAGGAGTTGACCCAATGGACTTTATGGATCAGACTTTTGGCCCAATTGAAAATGTCTCAGGAATATTGTTTAAACGGTGGGATACAGTTTGTAGTCGCCTTGTGCTATTATATCCTATATCAATGTGAACATGTACAAATTCAAATACAGATCATCCAATTATCCAAAAGACTAAAACAAAGACTATAAATTTCACACCATTATTAGCAAAAGAAACCACTTTTATTTCAACTATTTCACGCATTCAAAGAGAATTACAATTCTGTTTATCATCAAAAGAAAAGTAAAAGAACTACATTTCTCCAAAAAAAGATAAATTACATTTCATATCAGGAAAATATAGCTTTACAAATGGACGTTAATGGCGTCCTGAAACTCTAGACTATCGTAACTATCTCTCTGATCTGTGACGCTTATGGTGGCGATAGCGGTCGTCATACTCATCTCCACGTGACGATGATCTTCTCTTTGATGATGCCCTTGGAGGTGTAGATGATACCTGTAATCAACAAAACAAATTTATTAGTTACTTAGCTAAAGTCACATTTTATGTTGAATTTTTATCTAGAACCATAACAGTCAGGCTAAACATGTCTTGCTTATAACTAGTGTTTTGCATTTTAAGATTGTTACTAAGATGTGTCAATAATAAATCAACTTGATTATCATAAATTCGATGACGCCAAAAGGTTAAACCGATTGGTTTCATTCATCATTTCAAACGCATATCACGTCAAAACAATATGACCATGACAAAATAACTACGACATTGTCGAGCAGGAAGATGGTACAAATATCTTGAGATTCGATGAATTTCAAATCATAGACATTTGGGAATTGGGATCACCCAATGCCATGGCCTATCAAGTTACAAACTTCAAATCATTTTGGCTCCCTACATGTTACAATTGATCATCATTACAAAGCATGTAATGAGTAACATACAAGGCAATCAGAAACTTGTTTCGTGATCCTCAAAAAGGACGACAGATTGAGCAACATAATGTTTGCTTTTGCGGAATCACTCACTGAAACCATAGCAACCTTTAAATAAATGTAAAATACGAATAATTCAGGGGCTCCTGCAAGTCAAAATCCCTCGGATATTTAAAACATCCAAACAATGGGAGAGTTACATATTTTCCCACTATACAAGATCCATGAGATCTTCCAAAGCTGAGATATACCAAATTTATAAATATGTAGAGCTTTCCGATGGACAAAATAACCATTATAGTAGCATCGCCCATCTGGCGGTCAAACTTTAACTACATATCATTACAAGCCAACTACATAGTGAAACTTGTAGCCACCAAATCTAGAATGAGTAGGATTAGCTCCTGTACCAACTCAGCACAGTGGTCGACATCAAAAAAGTAAAACACAAAAGATAATATCAATGATAAATCCCAGTAACTATGTTTTCGTAAAACAATATGATGGATGAAAGGTGACAAAATCGAAAACATGAGAGCAAGAAAGCTGAAAGTTAGATAAGTATAATCGCCTCTCCAAAGTCCAAAGTGCTTTTTAACAAATATAATGCCCCCAACACAAATGAATCATAAAAACAATACTGGAAGGCTCTACCCTTGTTAGGGAGAGTAAATGATTGCACTTGGACAAAAGGTTGCCCGAGTGAATGAAATTACCAATAGTAGTACAGTAAGTATAAATTATAAACAAGATGTTAATTACAAAATTACGTTACACGTTTCAGCTTCCTTGAAGTAACATCTGCAACTGCAATACTGCTAACTTCCCTACGAGATTCTTGATATTTGCTTGAAGTAACATCAGCACTACTTCTAACTTCCTTGTGAAATTCCTGATCTTTGCTTGACGCCTGCTGCATAAAACAGCTCAAACGTCAAAATGGGCAAGTCGGTAACGGGTCAAAACAGACTGGTTTTGAACATGTAATGTGTTTAGTGACTCAAAGAAAACCTGGACAGCTTGGGCCCGAACCAAAAAAAAAAAATCGGTTATTAGACTACAACGCCCCAATAACACCAACGAGATCTAGTTCTCTAATATTATTTCCAGATTTGGGAAATAATTCTGTTACCAAAAACCAATATTAACTTTGTTCCGAACCAAATATAACCAGTTCTAAATAATCAAAGGTCTCATAGAAAATAATGAATTTAGGAGGTTTAATCCATTTCAATACACTTTCGAGTTAGCATGGCTTTCATCATTTGACGAGTTAGACAAGAAATATAACCTAAATCTACCCATTTGTGAGTAAACAGATCAAAAAAGCCATCATTAACATGATGCTACAAAGTCATACACTACTTGTATATCAACTGAAGCTGAATGAATAGTAGTTACCTTTGAACACCCCTTTTCAGTCCATGCTTTTGCCTTGATTCAGATTTACAAGCCTTAAATTCCTCTCTGCTCGTGGTAGGTGCTCCATCATTAATACGCATTCCAGGTTCTCCAATGTCCCTACAGAGAATCAAAGAGATAAACATACATATTCAAAACACATTGAGCGACTTCCCACCCGTTTCACCCAATTTCCTATTAAGCTAAATATTATTATTTTAGATGTTTGACCCATTAGAGATCAAACATTACTTGCATCGACCCATTTAGATGTAATGGGTCAAAATCATTACCTCAAGGTTGCATACAAGTAACACCATGAAATGATTCTATAACTATGAAATGGGAAATGATTTACGTAAGTAGGAAAAAAAATGGCATTTGTATATAAAGGATACCTGTTGGGTCCAGTTTTAGGAGATTTCATCCCTGGTACTGCAGATTGACCATTGCAATACGCAGCCATGTAATATGGATGCATGTATGCTGTCATTCCAGGATGCATACCGTTCCAGTAAGGGTTATAAGCGAAAGAGCCTCCAGGTGTCATGTAACTCTGAGTAGCACCATTTGGTGGGATAGTCCCTTGAATTTCTGCCAATACAAAGAACACAAGAAAAACTGGTAAGAGATTGTAAATAACATATTAGCACTTCGTTTCAAAATTCAAATTAGAATAAAACATGGAAGCAAAACATACCATTCATATGTGAGTCGGCCTTCTTCCTTTTCTTCTTGTTCGCTGAAACATAAAGAAAAAAAAAATGTATGTCACAATTCGAAAGCATAATTGCAATCAGCAAGCACAATGTTTTTACATCTTGAGATAACTAGAAATTTCATAACAAAATCTATCTGCTATATTAAATTATTAATCTGATACAAAGTGGCACATTGCATGCAACCATGACGTTATTACTTTAGTTATAACCTAAAGTGTCTAACTACAAAGAGCTCGACATAATTTGATAGAAGACTATATATGTTGTCCACATATGCAATTTGCAATAATTTAACAGTTAATGAATTACAATTTTCAATAAAATGTGACGGGGCATTTACTCACCTGCCTCAACCGCAACTTGCTTGTGCTGACCTTCTTTATCAGCTGGTAGGGCCCTTCCTTCAGATGCTGGTGCCTTCATATTGCTCTCGGGAACATCAGGAGCTTTTGTGATCTCTAATGGTTCTTGTTGAGTTACACAGGATTTTTTATCTTTTGAGGATCCAAGTGGTGCAAACTCCTTGCCTGAAACAGAATCATATAAAACTCAGCTCAACTATTGAATTTTCACAATAACTAAATTGGGTCGTTAGTTGATCATATACCTTGATCACCACTGCCTGAACTATTACATTTGGTCTCAATTCTTCCGTTTATTGTCTCTCTAAGTGTCTTATTAGGCAACAATTCATCTGCAAGTCTATTTGTAGCTCCACATACACATGTTCTCTTTGATATAAACTGGTCTCTTATACCTGAACAACAATTCAGTGTAGAAATTTAATTTATCTGATTGACAAAACAAGTAGCTTACATAGATAAAAATGGTTACAAAACTAAAGCGCATATAATAATAGTTTCATATTTTCCACCAACAATGTAATGGTGATCTTACATTTGTCACAAAAACTACGGAAACAGCATTTGCTTGTCAAAGCAGCCTCCTTCATTACTTTTTTGCACAATGGGCAGTTAAGCTCTGGTAGATCACTAACATTGCATGTACTAACCATCCCCTCCATCTCCATTTCAAACGCATCCCTGTCACAAATACACTCAAATCAAGAGTCACAAAATTGCACACAGCTTTGGCAGTCTCAATATATGATATCCGTGATATAGAAATAAACTTACACATTTTGTTTCATAACAGACCCATTCGTCTTAGCATGCACGACATCTGTGGTTGCTGTTAGCATAGACTTTGGGCTACCAATTGGGGGAATAACCCTTTTAATGTCAAAATTAGGATCCCCGTTTGTAGGACAGTGCTGAATGAAATGACCTGAAAACAAAACACTTTTAGTAAACCTACCGGGAATAACCCTTTTAGATTTTCAGCAATCTCGCATATTCTAGGACAGTTAACCTACCAGGAATCTTGCATCTATGGCATACATAGCCCGCAGGTGGTTTAAGCCACTCGTACCTGTCTCTGCCTGAATGATTTAAATAGATCAGATTTTATTCCAATATATATACGATAAAGACAAGCACATAAAAACCAAAAACTTGAAAAGAAGTAACAACGAAGAAAACAAATATGTCAAATAAGTGATAGTTAAGAGGCCAAAGAGATTTACCATAACCTTGTCCAGCCAAGCCTCCACCAGTAGTTCTGCAAATACATAAACCAACATAAGATCCCAATTCACAGTTAATCGGTAACCAGATAAGCATATTTCAAACTAAAACGTTTCTTACTGCGGACGATCCAATGCTGCAGTATTAGCTAACGCCTGAGTTTTGCTTAAAGGGTTGGCGGATTGGCTAATCTAAGTGGTGCAGCTTTAGGAGCTTCAAACACATCCTCCCCAAAATCATCAAAATCTATACCATCTTCAGCGATACTTGTCTTTGAATCTTCCCTGCAATGCATAATAATGCAATATATACACATCAACTCGATAAAAAATAGTTCTCTGATACTTTATAAGTTTAGTTCGTAAAGGTCTAAAACTACATTCTCTAGCAACAAAACCAACATATGCATACACCATATCTCAAACATAACAAAATCTTAAAATAGAAGTGATTAAGCAACGAAGTTAAAGTTCTAAGAAATTTACTCTTCATCAGCAGTCTCCTGGAACAAAACAATCGATTTGGAAGGAAATAGTGGAAATCGGCAGATCACAACAGATGCACATTTAGGAATTAATGTTTGATCATCAACATACTCTACATTCAAACAACAAACTTAAACATCAGCACCATTAGTAATAACTAATAGAGTATTTAGTATTATACCCCTGTAGTATAATAAATAAAAAACTTGGAGGAGGGGGCCTGCAATCACAATTAGGTTACGGGTCAAAATAGGTTACGGCTAAACCCACTTGTTAGATAAAGTGGTGTTTGGTTTGAGAACACATCGACCAACCCAACCGTTTAACCAATTTAACTGGGTAACACAACCAATTCAACTGTGTTTTAGAACTTTATTCGATGTTTAAATAGGGCAATCCACTAACCTACTCAACGCGCGTAACCCACAAACCCCCCATTAAAACAAGTTATATATACGTTGTGTGTGACGGTCGACACAGCTGACCCACAAACCAAACAATTGAAACCCGACCCGAATTACCACCCCAATATCATAAACAAAAAGAGCAAAACCATAAACTAAATCACATCAACATCACAATCTCTCCAACCATCAACAACTTTTTTTTTCATTAACATCCATCTCAACATCATTAATATACAATGTACAAAAAAAAAAAAAAAAAAAAAAAAAAAAAAAAAAACTATATCTAAATCTATACAATAATACAAATTTTTATAGACCTTGATTGGATTGAGAATCAACTACAACTAAAACATCTTTGACATATCTAGAATTCCTAGTCTTGAAAATCTTCGATTCGTTAATCTTCTCCTTCAAGTTACCAACCGTAATAAACGGCCCTTCGATCGATACAGAATTGTAGTCTTTCTCGCTTCGAAACTTGTAATAAATCGCCATATTTTATTATTGTATCGAATTAGTGTGTTTTAATTAGAGGATGAACAGATCTAATTGATGATGAGATGAGATGAGACGATTTTGGGATTATTTGATGATTAGGGTTTGGAATGATTTGAAGAGTTTATATTGGGAGAGGTAAGTCGGTGATAAGAGGTATTGGGCTTAGTGGTCAAAGCCCGTGGTTATCAACAACACGCGGCTTCTTGGCTTAATAATCATTTATTGCAGAGTAAATTGCAAAAATCATCTTTAAAGTTTGGTCAAATTTTGCAAATTTTGTCTCAAACGTTTAGAAAGTCTGAGGATCGTTTTAGAAACTTTTGGGTAAAATCGTCTCCACCAACTATAAATATTAAAATCGCTTTTTAAACGTTTGTGTGGCTTGCAATTTAGTAACTTTAAGGACGATTTTGCAATTTACTCTTTTTATATTATTTTATTTTCTTACATAAATGACCTCGTGTTGTCTGAAAGTTTCTGATATTAGTCCGATTTTCTTTTCTTTTTAATCATCGCCACACACCGCGACCTACTACCACCGCCACCCGCCACCACCACCATCTCCACCCCACCACCGTCGTCCACTACCACCAACCACATCCACCACCACTTATAGCCACCCACTGCGACCCACTACCACAACCCCATCCACCACCACCCGCAACCACCACCGCCACTGACCACCACCACCACCACCACCATGCCATGCCACCCACCGCCATTAACCACACCACCATCGCCACCCCACCACCACGCCACCATACCATAACCCCATCCACCACCACCCACCAACGCAATGGTGGTGGCGGTGGAGTGGCGGTGGTGGTTGTCGCGTGGTGGTGGATGGTGTGGGTGGCGGTGGTGGTGAGAGATGGTGGTGGTGGCGGGTGGCGGTGGTGGCGGCGGGCAGGTGGTGGTGGTCGCGGTGGTGTGCGATGGTCAAAAATCGGACTAACATTGTAAAACTTTGTACAACATACATGGATCGTTTATGTAAGAAAGCCGAATATAATATAGAAAATAGTAAATTGCAAAATCGTCCTTAAAGTTTGGTAAATTGCAAGTTTCGTCCCAAACGTTTAGAAATGGCATTTTAGTCATTTGTTGTTGGTCAGGGACGATTTTTGCCCCAAAGGTTTTCCAGAGACGATCATTGCACTTTCTAAACGTTTAAGACGAAACTTGCAATTTGGCCAAACTTTAAAGACGATTTTTGCAATTTACTATTTATTTTATACTCGATACTAAAGGTGGGGTGGTGGGTTGTGATTGGTTGTTTGTAATTAGTGGCCTAAACGTCTTAAGATTATTGGTTAAACAACCACATGTCCAAGGCTAATTAGTTGGGTGGGTTTGTTAAGAAATTTCTTGACTCACATAAAAGTATCATAAAATAATAAAGTATCATAAAATCAATCCACCGAACATTGAGGTGTCGTGGTGATTGGTTTTAATGGGATCCACATCCCACAAAACCAATCACCCAACGACACCTCAAATGGTTTCGATTGCTTTTAGATCTTTATCGTTTGTTAAAAGGGGGATTTCATATATATCTTCGCAAAAGCTTAAAATTGCATATATATCTAACTTAAACTTGTAATTACATATATATCTTTTAAAGGCTAGACAATTACCTATATATCCGACCTAAAAAAATTTCAAACTTAAAAGGTGTTTTAGTTTATATTATGAAAAAATTAAATAGTCTTTTATGTATATAAATATATAAAAATTATAATTGTGTTATGAATTCGGTTTTCGATTTTGTTCGGTTTATATTTTTTCAAAAATCATGTTCAAACCGAATATCCAATTCGGTTCAGTTCGATTTTGACAAATTTGGTTCAGTTTTTTTGGTTCGGATCAGTTGCGGTTTTCAGTTTCTGCGGGTATTATCCGAATTGTGAACACCCTTAAGAGGTGCTTTTTAATAGGCATTAAGCTCTCAAGAAGGAATATGAGAAAACAAGCCACTTTATTATGGTTTTTGTTTCGTATTTTTTGTCTTTTATTACTTTTGACTTGTCGAATTTTATGTATTATGTTTCGTATTTTTTTTTTAGCATTTTTACCCATTTTATTAATAGGTTAAGACAATTTTTTTTATGGTTTTCTGCTTCATACTTTTTGTGCTTGACTACTTTTATCTTGTCAACAATATATATTTGCTATCTCATATTTTATGTTTCACAGTTTTATAATAAAAATCTATAAAAGAAATTAAAAAAAATATATATTACAATCATTTTATAGATACCAATAAGCTATCCATTCTAAATATAGCATTACGCGGTGTTGTGAAACTCGGTTCGATCCAACCGGTTCAACCGGTCGAACAGGGTTCGGTCAGAAAAACGGGTAAAAATAACCGGGTTTTAGAAAAGAGGTTAACCGGTTAGACCTGCCGGGTTTTGAGTGACTCGGGTCTATCCGGTTCTCGAAACCCGGTCGGGTTTGGTTTTTCTTATTCTTTTTTTTTTTATAGAAAACCGGGTTGACCTGATGGTTGAACATGCTGAAAAAAAATAGTTTTTAAAAAAAAAACCGGGTTGATCGGTCAAACCGGTTGAGCCGAATCTTCGATATTCGACCGAGTCGATTAAAACCCGCTTTTCAAAACATTGGCATTATGGAACGGGGTGGCTGGGCCTTTTAAAATGAGCCATTTAATGAATTCAACGTATTAGTGAAGTTACAACGAGTGATTTCAAACGAGATTAGTACGTCTTTTATTTGATTGCTTTTACGGAAAAATAGCTAAAGTAATACTAGCTTGCCTAGCCGTATAATGTACGTATTTGTGTCAACTTCATACGTGTTTTGTGTCAACTTCATACGGTATAACAAATGGAACCACTCTTTGAAATTAAAGGCACTAGCCCATCATTTTCTTCAAGTATCATAACTTTTGGCCTTTTTGTATCCTACTTTAGAATCTAACATTATTATGACTTGTAACTCTTTTTTGTATCTTTTTAGACGTCTTGGTTACTTCAGGAGCATGTTTTCGTCTAGATGACTCATGTTTCGCAGCAAGTACCTCCAGATTATGACATTTCTATGTTGAAACTAAAGTTAACAATTCGAATTTGATAATATATCAATATAATCAATATTTTGGATTTATGCTCATTTTGTCAATAAAATGAAGTACAAATTAAAGTGGCTGTATATGAAATTTCCATGGTGGGAGATGGGGACTAAAAAGTTTGACTTACCGGCCTTTGGCATATGATATGTTCTTCAATCAAATATTTTTCCGAAACCAAGAAAGCGGAATTGGATTAAATTTGATTCGATTCGGTTTAAACTTTGATAAATTTGATTCTATGTTTTTTTGTTCTAATAAGTTGCGGTTTTCGGTTTATGCGGGCATTACTTGAATTGTGAACACCCTTAAAAAGTGTTTTTTAATAGTCATTTAACTCTCGAGTAGGAATATAACAGAACTGTTAGAATAAATCCCTTTAGATGTCGCCTTGACCATTTAGACCCTTAACTATGTCCTTAATGACATTATCTATCCTAACTAACAATTGACAGTTATTTGATGGAATAAGCATCATAACAGAATATAATCCAGGGGTTGTGGTCACTTTCCGTATCTTGTCACATAACAAAATCTCTCGATCAACACCAATTATTTGAGATAATTCCTTTCATCGGATTGGTGATATCACTACGGAATCGACGAACCCTAACACTATGGCTTCATCATTTAATCTGTCGGTTCTATCATCAAGTAAGTTTACTTTGATGTTATTGTTATGATTACATAAGATTGATCCATTATATGTTGAATTAATCTAACATGTGGTATCAAGAGCAATTTAATCTCATGTTATAATCTTGATTATGGTATCCTGAATAACTATGATTTAAAGGAACGAAAATTATTAGTTTCGTTATAAACATAGAATCTGTTAGGTTCCTATATTTGTAACACAAGCATCAATAGAAAAAATAAGATAAAGGATTGATCGGTTGAACAAATACTAACACACACACGTATGAATATGATAAGAGTTAGGCGTAGGAAATGAAAGTAAATGAACAACCAACCATCTAAGGATGGTTTACATGAGGTATTTATAGGAGGGAACTATGGCAACACACCAAGTTCCCATCATTTCCTTATTGGGCTTGGCATAGGCTCATGGGCTTTCTACATAAGTTTAGCCTTGATTACTAACATAAAAGCCATAATTAAGCTAACTATTACATATTAATTACTAGCACTTGAATTCTAGTTTAGGGTGATTTCAACAATCTCCCCAAGTGTTAGTGATTGATGATATAAATGTTGTAGGTCTTGATGTAATAGTAGCTTTGGCGTCTTGACATTCTTCTTTCTTGTGAGAAGAAGTGCCTTGATTCGAACAATCTCCCAAAGTGTAGAAATTGTTTCCTTTGAAGTATTCGCTTTGACGGTTTGACAACCTTTGAGGTTTGTCCACACCTTCAAGGTAGTTATTAGAGCTAGTTGTCACCTAAAAGTCGACAATGTAACTCTTTAACTATGCAACGAACCGTGTCTCCGGGGATTGTCTATCTTGAGTTGATCAATTCAAAAGTGCGCTTCTTCTTTCACCGTGCAGATTTACGTAAAAATACTTAAGCACGTGTGGAGGGGAGTATTTACGCAAAGTCTTAAACTCTCAGCGGTGGTATTAAATGCTTTACTCATAACCACCGTGAGACTTTCATCAAATTGGTTTTGTGGCAATGGAGTTATAAGGTGATTAAGGTTAGTAATAACTGTCCTATGATCCGCCAGAGTCGGAGGATCTACCCAAGGACACCACCAATAGTTAGAATTAGAAGTCCTTAGGTATGATCATAAAAAGGAAAAATTGAGAATTAGAGAAGAAGAAGTTGAAGAATTAAAACAAAAGTAAAGAAAGGGTGAAAAGAAATAGCCCTCAGTTATTCAACTTAGAGGCGGACACAGGGTTCAATTCATATACTCTTGGTTGTCACTTGATGACACCGTATTGAAGATCAAAGTCGTCATTGACCCGATGGCGCATGCACTAAACCTTCTTAGCCACTCAAGTTTCTCTCAGCGAAGCTTGTTTCATTCTCACAGGGAACCCTACGTAAACTATCGGCTTTCTCTTAGAGATTGCTGGTATTGAAGAATGAGACCCTCTCCCTAGTCTTCGCTCAGGAAAACCAAAGCGCACTATTGAGTTTAGAGCCACGAGATTCATCAAAAGATCTCTTAGGTACACTTGATATTTCATCACTTGTTGTTCAACAATAATAAGGACGCAAGTGACACATTATCGAGTCCTACACAGATCTTAGCAATCTGTCGAGAACATTTATGAGAGGTTCACACATGTGATCCTCAATGATTGAATGGAAACTCCCGCGGGGTCAACATCAAACGACCGACGGCGGGTCACTTGGTAACTCCCGTGGATTACGCTTAGTGTGTCTCAAGCGGTCTGATCGTAGGGTGATGCTTCGTTGTACCTCGACTCATCCGAATCAGTAGGTGTACTTGCACATCGCGTTATCTCACTTGTGGGACTCGGTTCGAGAACGACCTTTGTGAAATTAGAGTTGTTTTCACACTATCTTGTTAACACTCTCAAGTTCAAATTTGTAGCGTTTGATTATTTCTAACCCACGTTTTATGTTTTCTTCTTATGGATGCTTGCGGGTGGAAAAGATCGTACAGATTCTCCACATGGCTACAACATCACTAATCGAAGTTCTCTCGAAAGGCAACACAAAGTCGAATGATTCTTCATCAAAGTCAAAGAATCTACAAAGTTTAAAGACTAAGAGAACTACATCGATCTTGAAATCCAACGTTAAAGGCGTGTGAGCATGTTGGAGAAAGGCGTGGACACTTTGGAGCAACGAAGCGGACCGATGCGATAACCACAACATACTATCACTTCTAGAGTGGCATAACAAATCCACGACGACCACGAACACGAACTCATTAAGACACGAACTCGTTAAGGTCGAACACGAACACGACACGATAACAAATCGTGTCATTTTTTCAAACACGAACACGACACGAACATTAACGGGTTACACGACACGAACCTTAGGGACCCGTTAACAAAATACTAAATTTACACCAAATACATAACGAAACAATACCGCACTTTCCATATCTAATGCCCAAAGGTGAGCCAAAACAAAGCGTTAACATACTAGTTAATAAGTTACGGTACAAAGCAACATTATTGGATTTTAGAGTACAAAACAACATTATTCAAAGACATTTTTCTCGGGTTCTTCCTTCTTGGATCCCTCTTCAAACGTGGACCGAGTTTGAAGCATCCGATTCAACACTAACATCAAGCAACATTATATCTTGGTGAGCTTATCAAGATCTATTTCATTTGAACACGTGATATAACCAATCTTTTGTGCATATAAGAGCCTCGACAAGATCTTTACCAAGTGAACTTCGTTGTTGATCAAGTACTCTTCCACCGGCACTAAATGTAGACTCGATGCGACGATGAATCTTGGAATGGTCAAAAATCTCGAGCCATCCTCGCAAGTATGGGATATCTAAACCGATTGGCTCTCCAAAAACCAACACATCTAGTTCCCTTGTCCTTTCCATTCTTGGCTCCTCCAAATACAATTTCAATTCCGACTTCTTGTTAGTTACAAATTCTGTGCTTTCAAAATCATCAAAATCCTATAAAACAATAGTTAAAAAGTTAATGCGAGACCAAGATAAACAAGCAAAATCAGTAATTACACCGAGAAGATGAATGGTGTAAACTAAATCATGAAGAAGTCCCTAGCACTAAAAAGCTAAAAGCAATAAAAAAGACTGCTGCGACATTACTGTTGCTGCAACAGTGGGCTGCTAAGGACATTCAAAACCAAACGAGGCTTCTAAAAAAAACTTCAAATAAGCTTGTAAAACGCTACATATCTGGTGCTGTAATAAGCATGACAATCTGGTGCTGTAACAGATTAGTAAAGGGGTCACTAGGCTGTAATAAGCATGACAATCTGGTGCTGTAATAATCCAAAAATATTGCAAAGCTACTGAGTACTGAAGCATAATAAGCACATTAAAAGGGGTCACTAGGCTGCTTGGGACATATCTGGTGCTGTAACAGATTAATAAAGGGGCAGAATGGGGCTGCTTGGGACATATCTGGTGCTGTAACATATCTGGTGCTGTAACAGATTAATAATCCAAAAATGTAACAGATTAATATGGGGACTGATTGCTGTTACAGAGCATTGCTTTTAGAGCAAAAGTGATCTAATCAACTAAGAAAACAACACTAGACAGAAGCTTAAACAAAATTATCCTACAGTAGACTTAGATTACTTGAACACCTAATGAAACAACAGAAGCTTAAACAAAACAGTAAGAAAACCATGAACCTTAAACAAATTACAATATACTAATAACTAGAGAAAGCAATGAAAACTAACTTTTCAAGGAGACTTACTTACCAAAAGTTTTGATTTAACTTCATAGAAACGTCTTGTATCATCACTTGTTTTTTCATCAAATTTGCTTGCATTTGAACTACTTGCAAAGTTTGAGGTTGTAGAGGAACCATCATGCACATTTACATATTCTTGAAAAGTGGAATCCAATAACCCATCAACTTCACGAAATTGGTAGTTGCTCTCTCCATAAACCTTTGTATAACTCCATTCAATAAAATGCAATTTGTATCTTGGATCGAATACCACGGCTATGGCTAGAGTGAGATTAAAATCAAACCAGTACTTTTGAAATTTCTCCATCATAGATGTTGCCATATCCTTCATACACTCATCTCCCAAACTCATACTATCATGCAAAGTTAAATAAGCCATAAACACGTGGGGATAGTACAAGTTTGCGATGGGATATTTGGTGCAGAAAACATTAGTCACATCATAAAAAACTCCAAGGAAAACACAAATCCTTTCAATGGTGTCCCACTCTAAAGCACTTGGACAACTCTTATAATTAGAATCATCTAATGCTAAAATTTCAAACGCCTTTCGGTAATAAATGGCACTATCAAGCATTATAAAGTAGAATTCCACCTAGTAGGAACGTCTTGCCTTAACCCCCTTTTCGAACTTAAACCTTTTAACTTAACACACTCCAAGAACTTTTGTTTCCTTACTTGTGAATGTGATCCTTTAACATACTTGACACTCTCTAACCTTGCAAACAGACTTCATCCATTTCCTTGAGCCCGTCTTGCACAATCAAGTTTAAAATATGTGCACAACATCTCATATGAAAAAACTGACCACTAGAAATAAGTGGCGACTTTGTATCTAATTGTTCCTTTAATAGATCAACAAAACGGTCATTAGAAGATGCATTATCTAAAGTCACACAAAATATCTTCTTTTCTATGCCCCACTCTTCTAAAATTGAACAGACTTTTGCACTTAAAGCAATGCCCGAATGAGGTGGTGGCATGAAAGAAAATGATAAGACTCTCTTTTGCAAAACCCAATCTTTGTCAATAAAATGCACTCAATTGCTAAATAACCATCGGTAGTAATAGAAGACCATAAATCGAAGTTAAACACAACATCCCTGACTCCATAAGCATGGTTCTAATTTTTCCTTCTATCTTAAACAATTTCAACAAATCGATTTTACGGTATTCCTAGTAATGACGTTTGCATCAGGTTGCAAGTATGTAATTAAATCTCTAACACCCTTATAATCAACAAACGACAAAGGCAATTCATGCCTAACAGTAGCAGCCACAAGCAAATCACGAAAAGTTTTTTGATTAAATCTAGATGACCGTAGTGCCATGTCACTATTAAAAAGCATTTGACCAACATCAAGACAACCTTTACCATAACATCTTTCTTTGTGTCGCAATGAGATTACCCGCACTTGGCTACTATCATATGTGAAAATATTATTACACTTGTTGCACTTACATTTCACTTTTTGGCACCTTTTATTGCGTTCTTATCTTTTCAAAGAAATTCCATACGGCAGATCGGTCCTTCCGCTTTCTTCGCTCCTCCTTCCATATCCAGATTGGACCTCATCGATTCCATATCAACATTCTTTGAGCTATTTTTTCCGGGTCAATTTCAACACACTCGGGATCCATCTACAATATAGAACAAACAAGAACAATCAAAATACTTGAGATAGCACTTGTCACTTATTCTTCAACTATACATAAAGAGAACAATCAAAAAGCCAATCAACCTTCAACCCCACCAAAAGAAACAATTAGTCCTAATCTAATATGAAAATCTATAGATACCTCATAATTTAAATGCACTTAATCCTAACAAGGCGATAAGCAGTACCCATTTATGAAAAGATTCAACGAATCGATTATCTGCTAGTTAAAAACCCGATAATAAAAACCAAAATACAATCTTCCAATCCAAACACAGCTTAATCAGAAAAGATTTAAACAACCAAAAATGAAATGACAAGAAGTTAAGAACTTACTGTCGGCAGCTGAGACCTTAAGAGCTTCAAGAGCGGAAACACTCGCTGTGGAAGACTCGTGATATGGTTTAATCTCACATCAATTTCACCTTTTGATTGCTGGTCTTGGGAAGAAAGAAGAAAAAAAGAAGATGAAAAGATAGAAAAAGTAGAAAGAAGAAAAAGTATTGGTGATTTGGTGTTTTAGGATTGCTGGTCTCGTGATATTGGTGTTTAAGTGTTTTAGGATTGTGTTGGAGGCGCCAGAGAAAAGGAGGAAGTGTTGTAGGGTTTATTTTTCTAACATATATATATAACCTCTCTTAACAGGTCTATTAACGTGTCTTAACAGTCCGGACTGTTAAGACACGAAACTCAGCAATTTTATTCGTGTCTTAACAGGTCCGGACCTGTTAAGACACGAAACCTGTTAAGACCTGACACGAAACCTGTTAAGAGCAGTTCGTGTCGTGTCGTGTTAACAGGTCCGTGTCAGAAATTGCCAGCTCTAATCACTTCCATCACAAAGAACAAATATCATAGAACAAAGAAAATGAAGACATACTATGCTTTCTTGATTGACAACCATTTTGTGATCTGAAAGTTTTTAGACAAAAGAACAAACATATGGAAACACTTTGTGTTAGACTTAGTTTGATTTATTGTCCAATCCTTGATTGACGTTATCATGTTTATGATAGTTACAAATCCTTAGTTACTTTAGTCCAATTGTTTGAAGTTGATGTGATAAGCTATGCGCACATGTTAATATTGAAGATTTAAAGACCAATTTTTCACTTAAACACACAACATATTAACATTTGTAAGCTTTTGTGTAACGATAGACATATTCGTAACAATTAACACGTATGCTTAGGCGTAATGTCCAAAGACAAAGAGAACGGTAGGTTATGCGTAATCATGAGGCCTTATGCGTAAAGAAGGTGCTTAAGCGTAAGCGTGAGCTAAAGCGTAATACCAAATCTTAGGCGTAAGAATTTCTTACGCCTAAAATAAGTTCAAAAGCTTTAAGCTTACGCGTAGGGTTAAGCTGAATCTTACTCGTAAGGTATACTCATAAGAGTAAAGCTTATGCGTAACAAACCTTGTTTACGCATATCTTTCCAAGATACGCGTAATCCACTATAGACTTCTTATGCGAAAAGGTTTATGCGTGAGATTTCTCTTAGGCGTAATCCTTTACGCATAAAAGTATTCCTTATGCAAAGCAATTTTAGAACACCTTTGTCTGAATTTTACGAGTAAGCAGATTGAAAATCATGAACATGAAAAACTTGATTACAGGTAATTTCAAGCACTATCAGGATCACAAAACAAGCACTTAGACCAAATCGATTAAACTTAGAATAGCATAGGCGTATAGTGTTTTTAAGCTCTAAACCCTATTTCTACGCTCAACAGATTCAACCAAAATAATCAATCAAGAATCGTATCTGGACTCTCTTAGATGACATATGAATGAAATAGAACAAGTTTTAACACAAATCAGCCACCGAATCAAACAATTCGAGTGGTACGAACCCAAGAACCCTAAATCATGAATTCTAACAATTTTGTTGTTTCTGGGCAAGTTAAAGGCTCCTAATGTGTATATAAGCATATTGATATGTGTCTAAAAACACATATATTTTATATTGTTTAACCCCACTAAAACAACCAAAAACACATAAATAACCCTATAAATGTTATAAATATCATGAAAATGTGTTTTATTTGAATCAGTATTTAAAAGAGTTGAAACAACTTGATTCTCGATAATATCGATGGTTTCGCTAAAGCCTATTTTAATTATCTTTGAATCAATGGTTTCGCCAAGTTTCATTATACGATGGTTTCTGCTTGAAGGCATGCGTTTATTGAGATAATTCCACTAAATAATATCGGTCCTTAAATAATATCGGTCAATACCACCAAACCAAACTTCCTGCTTTCCTCTCCCTCACACACCGAAACTTGCCACCGCTCAAAACCACCACCACTTGGCTTCCACCTCACCTCTAGCTCCATGCCTATTTCACAGCTTTGTCCCTCCACCTCCATAAACACCCAAAATTCCTTAATTGCTAAAACCCGCCAAGACTTTTGGAGCCAAAAAGCAAAATCAAGGGTTGGGATCGCTTTGACTAAATCAAGGGCCGAGAATGATGAGAGAAGACTTTGTGAGAGCTATAAAAGAGAAAGAAGACGTAAGAATGAAGTTGTCACGCTTTTAGACCATTTTCGTAGTGTAAATTTAATTTACGCTTTAAGTTTCATGTAAAAGTTTTTGGGTTTTGTAATTTCAGATTGTACAAGTGAATTTAGTTATAATTGAAGTGTTTTCATTAATCAATTCTTAGTTTATCGCCTTATTTAGTTTTCCATAAACCGGTTCTTGTCAAAATCTTAGTTTTAATCTGTTACAATGGTTTAAATAAGCTTATTCAAGCTTATTCAAGCTTATTTAAGTGAATTAAAGTAGTTTCCTGGTCTTAATTGCAATTTTCTAAAAAAGTCAACAAAAGTCAACACGGGTCAACGAAAGTCAACTGTGTTCTTAATTCTGAAATTTCTGTTTAGAAGTGGTAATCCAGTCATTTTAAGTTCATTTTTAAGTATTAGTCATATTTGTTTTAGGTATAAGCTTTTAAAAATTTGTTTTCAAAGATATTAAGGGTGTTTGGCATATTGGGTTAAAACGGGTCAAACTAGCTTATTTATCGCTCATTTGCACTTTCTTCAAGTTTGATCATGATTAATTAAGTATGTTTCAGTTGTTAGTAGAAGCTTTTAAGCTGTTTTGAGTCGTTTTGATGATTTTAGTTGTTTAGTGTAATTTTAGAAAGTTGATTGCTCATATAAGCTTCTCACAAGCTTGAGCTTATTTGGTCCTTATTTCTGGTAATTTTAGGTCCTATATAGTGATTAAAGTGCATGTTCCAAAGTTGGTGCTGTTTCGTTGAGTTTTAACAGGTTTTGGGTCAAAAATCCATTTCTGCTGAAGGTTAAAATTTCATAAGAAACCCATTTTTGAATAAACTTGTGAATTTCATGTAGGACTTAATATTAGGATTTAGCCTATATGCTTTTGGGATATTAAAGTTTAGTTGCTTAAATAAATTAGAAAATAAAAGTTCACTTTTAATTAGCTTATAAACCGCTTATTTGCTAGCTTCTTTTAAGCCCTTTTCAACAAAACTTCCTTTTTGCTTATTTCTTATTTTTGCTTATTTAGTGTGTTTTTCTTGTTGTTGTTGCTTATTCTAAGTCCCCATAACTGATTTATAGCTTATTCAACCTTTGGTTCAGTGGTGGTAGCTTTTATTAGCTTATGCAAGCTTAATAGCTCATTTTGACCCATTTTAAGGTCTCATAAGCAAATAAGCTCACAACAAGCTTATCTTTGAGTTCCACAAAATGTGTCTTCACAAAAGTTGCTTATTTTCAGTAGTAAAATAGTTTTGTAAAGAAAATTCAAGAAAACCAAAAATAAAAATAGTAGTTAGGTAGTTTGAACATTGAGGCTTGGCTGGTCTCAAGCTTTTCTTCAGTAGCTTGTGCTTTTTAGGTTCTAATCAGTTGCATTAGCTCATTTTAGGTTAGATTTAGGTGTAGTAGCTTATGGTAGATTTTGGATAGCTTATAGCTTATTTATTAGCTTATTCAAACCGCTTATTTGCCCAATTCAAATTATTTGTAGGCTTATCTAACTTTTTATATTTTTCCTGGTTTAGAATAATATTTTAGATTTTCTGTAAAGTTTCATAATTTTCTTTGTTCATTTGTTATTTTTCTTAATTTTAATTAGTTTAAATTAGTTTTAATTAATAATAATTATTTAAAAGTCTTTAAAAAATATATTTTCGCTTTAAAATAAGTTTTATAATATTTTAGATTTTTCTAAGTCATAATTTTAGCTTTCCAAGTATCCATTCCATTACTTTTCAAGAGTATAATTATCCTATCCAAATCCTTTCGATCGCTATCATTAGTGGTCATTCTATCGTCGATCAGTGTTTAACACACCATTGAGTCTCAAGTGGGACATAACGACCGGAATCCATTGTATTCTCCACGATCTTCATTGTATTTGTGTTTAATCGGTTTTAAGTGCATTACGGTTGGCCATTCACAAGTGGCCACCACGTGTATTCTGACTTGACGGTTTTGCACGCATCAAATTTTAGGCGCACCGGGAGGCTTTAGCGTGTGTTTAGCCTTTTCGCACCCATTCTTGCACATATCCCATCTTTTGTAAAAGTTTTTTGTAAAGTTATCGGAAAATCCAAAATATTTTCCTTCTTTGTTTTTATACAATGTTTTTCAAAATCCAAAAATATCCATCTTTACCCTCTTACATCTTTTGATTCTACATTTCTTTTACCTCTATCCATTTGATTCTTTCTATGTCTCATCCTCACCAATTTGGTTGTGAATGGTGTGGGGACCTCAAATGGTGGAAATTGCCCGGTTGTGGCATTGTGAATCCGGAAGCGGGTTTGTCTATGACCAAAATCCTACAATGAAACAACTAATTTCCTCAACCAACCCCGCACTATGAGATGGAGACATATTCTTGTGATTATTGTGGAGGTCCTCACCCGAGCTTTGAGTGTCAAACAGGGAACACGCTTGTCTATGAGCATAATCCTTGTAACAATTATGACTACTCTTATCATGACCAACCTCCACAAGTGCAGACATTTCAAACACAACCTCTGCAAATTCCTCAAGAACTTCTCGAAAATTGTCTAGATATACTCAAAGATTTGAAAGAATTGGTTAAAGAAGAGTCTCGTCGAAAACGTATCTTTGAAGAACAAGCGGCTAGAGTAAGTTCCCAATATTGGAAACCTCTCGTATGCGATTATGATGGCGGCGGCGATGATGATTTTGATGAGGAATCTCACGACTCGAGTGGCAATCCCACCCGTTGAAGAAGGAAAGAGTATGGGAGAATTGTTGGCGGAGGAGAATATGAAGAGCATAGGAGCTATATATGTTTACGATAAAGTCGATGCTCAGAGTGGCAATCCCACTCCGTTTGAGCCTTTCATTTCCGACTCTTCCCTTCACTCACGCCGGTTGAGAAGTGAATTCCTTTGGAAGAGGTCGATGATCCTATTTCTTTGAAATTTTTGATCCCAAAGACTCTCTCACCATGGGGATAAGCATCTCAAGACTATTCTAAAGCGGAATCGTCTAATGTTGAGAACTTTATCCCGATCCCAAGTGAGTCGAGGGAATTCTTGACCATGAGTGTGATGTGTCTTCCCTCTTACAAATGATCTTGTTGAGACTTTCTCGATTTTGACGGTGATTATAGTGATGCCGATTCTTTATATTCTAAAGACATAGAATTTATTGATGCATTACTTCCACATTTCGAGATCGTCAACTTAGAAGAGGATGTTGACCATGTTGTTTCCACAACAGCTTAATACGACTATCACTAATCCCTTATTCGAATTCGATTCGAATTTACTCTAAATTCGCTTAATCCAATCTTTGATAGTGATGAGTCGACACGGAGACTATAATGGACGAGGTGCATATTTATAGCCCACAAAGTACCGCACATGTCCCACCTCCGTATATTCTTCACGAGGAGTTCTCCGGTGAACTCACTCATATCATATCTCCATTGAGTATGATTGCTTGGATGGCAAAAATCATGATCGGGGAAAAGTTCTCAATCATGAGAGTTTGTATTTCTATGACAAATTTTCCAACCCTCCTCCCGAGATGCCTTCCAACCCAAAGAGCTCTACCAAGAAAATCCAAATAAGTGCAAGCGCACTTAATCCCGAGGAAGAAGATCTAGTTATGATTGTTATCATGATCTTCCTTCTTTTCTTCACCTACTCGGTGACTTCCTCTCTTCTTCACTCCTTCGGGTGAGGACACTATCTTTGACCCGGCATTTTCATTTACCATCGTGAGCCGGTCTGCTCTCTGTTCTCTATATCTCATCGGTGTGGAACTTTCACGTGCTTCAATGTTTATCCAAACATCTTGAATGAAAGTCCGATGGAGATTGTATCTTCCACTTTGCTTCCCATGAACAAATGAATTGGGGTCGAGTCAAGCTAGCGACTCGGTAAACAAAAACAAGAGACACACCATATGGGTTTTCACCCATATTTCGACTTCTCACCCTTTCTACCACTCTAAGTGTGGGGTAATGCCCCACATGTTATTAAAAAAAAAAAAAAAAAAAAAAAAAAATCTTTCTAAATAATGGCCGTAATATTTCCCTTTTCGTTCTTTGTTTCGCATAACCACGGTACTTTGAATATTGAGGGCAATATTCATTTCTAAGTGTGGGGGAATTTCACTAATTTTATCATATAATTATCCCAATTCCCGTTTTGGCCAAAAATTTTTTGGAGTAAGTGTTTTACACTTTCTCATTTGGTTATCGATCCGCCATGTTTGATAAACTAAAGGATTGGCTAATCCGAGAGCAAACGGCTCTTGGTAAAGATATATCAAATCCGTTTATATGGCTTGCAATTTGCCCAAAATTGTATGGTTCTCAACTCACCATATCCTAAAAAGTGAAGAGTTGGCTAGCCCGCAAGGTTATGGCTTGTGGTAAAGGCGATGGAAAACCATAATTGGTAATCGACTCACCAAAGATAATATTGATAATTTATCTAAGAGTTGGCTAGTCCGGAAAGTGCGGCACGGTAAAGACTAATCAAATCCGTTGACAGCTTATGATTTGCTCAAAATCATTTGGTTATCATTGTACCAAGGTTCTTACTTGAACTGAAACAATTGGCTACTCCAGAAGTGATGGCTTTTGGTAAAGAGTTCTTTAAAACCCATTAAAACTTCATAAATATTGCTAGGGACTAGCAATAGTTTAGTGTGGGGGATTTGATATGTGTCTAAAAACACATATATTTTATATTGTTTAACCCCACTAAAACAACCAAAAACACATAAATAACCCTATAAATGTTATAAATATCATGAAAATGTGTTTTATTTGAATCAGGTACGAAAAGAGTTGAAACAGCTTGATTCTGCTGATAATACTGATGGTTTCTGCCAAAGCCTATTTTAATTATGCTGAATCAATGGTTTCGCCAAGTTTCATTCTTGCTGATGGTTTCTGCAAGGCATGCGTTTAACAGATAATTCCACTAAATAATATCGGTCCTTAAATAATATCTGGTCAATACCACCAAACCAAACTTCTGTTTTCCTCTCCTCACACATCTGAAACTTGCCCTTTGCTCAAAACCACCACCACTTGGCTTCCACCTCACCTCTAGCTCCATGCCTATTTCACGGTTTGTCCCTCCACTCCATAAACACCCAAAATTCCTTAATTGCTAAAAACCGCTCAAGACTTTTGGAGCCAAAAGCAAAATCAAGGGTTGGGATCGTTTGACTAAATCAAGGGCCGAGAATGATGAGAGAAGACTTTGTGAGAGCTATAAAAGAGAAAGAAGATGTAAGAATGAAGTTGTCACGCTTTTAGACCATTTTCGTAGTGTAAATTTAATTTACGCTTTAAGTTTCATGTAAAAGTTTCTTTGGGTTTTGTAATTTCAGATTGTACAAGTGAATTTAGTTATAATTGAAGTGTTTTCATTAATCAATTCTTAGTTTATCGCCTTATTTAGTTTTCCCGCCAAACCGGTTCTTGTCAAAATCTTAGTTTTAATCATTTACAATGGTTTAAATAAGCTTATTCAAGCTTATTCAAGCTTATTTAAGTGAATTAAAGTAGTTTCACGGTCTTAATTGCAATTTTCTAAAAAGTCAACAAAAGTCAACACGGGTCAACGAAAGTCAATCTGTGTTCTTAATTCGAAATTTCTGCTTAGAAGTGGTAATCCAGTCATTTTAAGTTCATTTTAAGTATTAGTCATATTTGTTTTAGGTATAAGCTTTTAAAATTTGTTTTCAAAGATATTAAGGGTGTTTGGCATATTGGGTTAAAAGCGGGTCAAACTAGCTTATTATCGCTCATTTGCACTTTCTTCAAGTTTGATCATGATTAATTAAGTATGTTTCAGTTGTTAGTAGAAGCTTTTAAGTCGCTTTTGAGTCGTTTGATGATTTTAGTTGTTTAGTGTAATTTTAGAAAGTTGATTGCTCATATAAACTTCTCACAAGCTTGAGCTTATTTGGTCCTTATTTCTGTAATTTTAGGTCCTATATAGTGATTAAAGTGCATGTTCCAAAGTTGGTGCTGTTTCGTTGAGTTTTAACAGTTTTGGGTCAAAATCCATTTCTGCTTGAAGGTTAAAATTTCATAAAAACCCATTTTGAATAAACTTGTGAATTTCATGTAGGACTTAATATTAGGATTTAGCCTATATGCTTTTGGGATATTAAAGTTTAGTTGCTTAAATAAATTAGAAAAATAAAGTTCACTTTTAATTAGCTTATAAACCGCTTATTTGCTAGCTTCTTTTAAGCCCTTTTTCAACAAAACTTCCTTTTGCTTATTTCTTATTTTTGCTTATTTAGTGTGTTTTTCTTGTTGTTGTTGCTTATTCTAAGTCCCCATAACTGATTTATAGCTTATTCAACCTTTGGTTCAATAGTGGTAGCTTTTTATTAGCTTATGCAAGCAATAGCTCATTTTGACCCATTTTAAGGTGCATTAAGCAAATAAGCTCACAACAAGCTTATCTTTGAGTTCCACAAAATGTGTCTTCACAAAAGTTGCTTATTTTCAGTAGTAAAATAGTTTTGTAAAGAAAATTCAAGAAAAACCAAAAATAAAAATAGTAGTTAGAGTAGTTTGAACATTGAGACTTGAAAAGCGGTCTCAAGCTTTTCTTCCAGTAGCTTGTGCTTTTAGGTTCTAATCAGTTGCATTAGCTCATTTTAGGTTAGATTTAGGCTGTAGTAGCTTATGGTAGATTTTGGATAGCTTATAGCTTATTTATTAGCTTATTCAAACCGCTTATTTGCCCAATTCAACTTTTATTTGTAGGCTTATCTAACTTTTATATTTTTCCTGTGTTTAGAATAATATTTTAGATTTTCTGTAAAGTTTCATAATTTTTACTAGTTCATTTGTTATTTTTCTTAATTTTAATTAGTTTAAATTAGTTTTTAATTAATAATAATTATTTAAAAAGTCTTAAAAAATATATTTTCAGTTTTAAAATAAGTTTTATAATATTTTAGATTTTTCTAAGTCATAATTTTAGCTTTCCAAGTATCCATTCCATTACTTTTTCAGTAGTATAATTATCCTATCCAAACTTTTCTCGATCATTTATCATTAGTGGTCATTCTATCGTCGATCAGTGTTTAACACACCATTGAGTCTCCGGGACATAACGACCGGGAATCCATTGTATTCTCCATGATCTTCATTGTATTTGTGTTTAATCAGTTTTAAGTCTGTTACGGTTGGCCATTCACAAGTGGCCAGCTTGTGTGTTACGACTTGACGGTTTTGCACGCATCACATATTCTAACACATTTATAAACATCTAAGCATAGCAGAACACAAGGATATGAAAAACCCCAATTATGAAGTAGGTTCAAAACATGTTTTAGAAAGGTTTTAACACAACCCATTACAACACAAGCACACTTAGGCGAAATCCCCAATTCATACACATACACGTAACTTTCAAAATCAAATTTTGCAAGATTAACCGTTGGATTGAAAAAAATTCAAAGACCATAGTTTAAAATCATGATCAAAACATAATTGAGTTTGATGAGCGGTTTGCGAATTAAATAGGATCGTTGGATCTTGATAGGAATGAGGTTGGAGAGTTTTGATTAAAATTACTTTTCAACGATTACACATTCACCCCTCAACCTCAAACATTTTCAACCAAGACCCATTAACTCCCTTTTTGGTTAGACAAAACATTTATTAGGCAAGAAACATAACGATACTCCCCCTCGACTTTTGAAATGATGAAATTTTTAAACATATGAGTCTGAGGAGAGTATATGACAAGATACATATCCACCGTTTGTAGAAGAAACAACGTATATTTTGGTAACATGCAAGTACAAGGTTTTATGAAACTGAAAAATATTTACTTTCTCCCCCTCAACACTTGACCCAAAAAATACTGAATTTTGAAAGAGTAAAGTGTTGACGGAAGTTTTGTACTTGCCATGTTTGAAAGAAATTAGATAGAAGAATATTTTTGAATATTATCAGATTTTATATTTTTGTATTTTGTTTTTGAAATTATTTACAAAAGAGGTTTTGGTGTTTGACTGGTTTTTAAGAGTGTTTTAAAAGTTCATCCAGTTCCTCTGGAGTCAAACACCGCATACCAATCCGGTGGACCAACTCATTAAACCTAGCAGGAACTAAGGCTTTGGTGAGAAGATCATCGGTTGGTATTCGGTACCACAAAGTATAATTCAACGGTACCCTTTTCCACATGCTCCTTGATGAAATGATATCAAGATCGATGTGCTTTGATTTTGAATGTTGAATGAGTTGCGAGATCGCAATAGCACTTCGATTGTCGCGATACATCGGGATTCATCAAATCGTAACCATAGTCTTTGAGTTGTGTTCTCATCCAAATGAATTGAGCACAACACTCGACATGGCTACATATTACCTTGATTGAGGACGGCGATGTACAATCCGCTTCTTCGATTGCCATGACACCGCTTTATCACCAAGGAATTGTAGAGCTCTTGAAGTACTTTTCCGAGAATCTAAGCAACCCGCTTGATCGTCCCGAAAAGATATTAGTTCAAAACCGAATCCTTCTGATACCGGATCCCCAAGTTAATGGTTCCCTTGATGTATCGAGGATTCTTTTAGCCTCGTAGAGGTGAGTTTAAGTTGGTCTCGACCGATAACGGAGCAAAGATATACTAAGAAAGACAATATCAGTCTGCTTGGTCGTTAGATACATGAGAGACCCAATGATACTACGGTATTTGGTAGGGTCAACCAATTTCCCATGCAAATCGTCGGTTTCTTGGTATGTGCCATTGGAGTGGCATAGGTGTCACAGATTTGCATTCCATTTTGTTTAAAATTTCAAGGGCATATTTGGACTGACTCAAGAAAATTCCACGGGGTGATTGATGAACTTGCAATCCTAGAAAGAATGTAAGTTCACCCATCATTGACATTTCAAAATGTTTTTTTATAAGGTTTGAAAAAGCGTTTGAGTATTTTAGATGTGTTGACCCAAAAATGATGTCATCCACATAAATTTGAACGATTAAAATGTGTGCCCCGTGATATTGTATGAAAAGTGTAGGGTCGACCGAACCTTTGACAAACTTATTGGCGAGAAGAAAGGATGATAACTTATCATACCACTCCCGAGGAGCTTGTTTGAGTCCGTAGAGAGCCTTGTTCAGTTTGTAAACGTGGTTCGGGAACTCTGGATCAACGAATCCTTCTGGTTGGTCGACATAGACTACTTCTTTCGCCACCATTCGAGCGCGCTTTGGCGTCCATCCGAAAGACCGTGATGTTCATGTGAGTCGCGAATGCGAAATATCCGAATCGCCTCAAGGCGAGCAACGGAGTGAATGATTCTTCAAAGTCAATACCTCTTCACGTTTATAACCCTTAGCCACCGACGTGACTTATTTCGATTCACGGTTCCTTGACAGATCCAATTTGTTTTTCCAAATCCATTTTAGACCAATGACGAAGACCCCTATTGGTCTTTCAACCAATTCCCATACTTCAAGACGTTTAAACTGATTGATTTCTTCTTGCATGGATTCAATAAAGTTATCTTTGGTCATTGCGTCTTTAATGTTTTTAGGTTCATATTGGCAGACAGTGAGTGCATAAATACAATGTTCACCGTCTGTGTGAAGACGTTGTCTTGTTACGACTGGTTGATTCGGGTTACCAATAATGTTCTCAAGAGGATGGTCTTTCATCCAACGATGTGTGGAAGGTTGATGTTGATATACATTATGCAGATTGGGAGGATTCAAATGGCTTGTAGATGATTCCGCAACATCGGTCGGCAGCTTTCATTGGCAAACGGGTGAAGAACAATTTGGATCATAATCTGCGGTGGGGTACTTCATTGTTCATAACATCATCACCGGTTCGGCGTCGTTGGATGCGGTTTGTTCAACTGTTGTTGTAGAATCAATGGCGGTGCTTCCTCAACAATAGTTGTTGTAGCAGTGTATCGGTATTGGATTTTGATCGGGTTGAGCAACGGAAACATTGGATACACCGGGAGCATCGTTCATCAATATCATCACTAAACGTAGGAGCAAATAGTCGCTCCATTTGACGTCGAGTTAGTTGTAAACTAGGTTCGGTGATGATGGGGTTTGAGGAAGTTTAAGCGGTTATGATCGGGTTCCAAGTCATTATGCTCGAAGCCATTCTTTGTTGATCATCACCGTGACATTGTTGTTGGAAGCAGTTTGATCTTACATTATCGGAGATTCGATTGGAGGTGCAATTGCGACAACGGTTGTTGTTGTAGATTGGGATGTATCAATAATTAGAATATGATCGGGTTGTGCGGTGAAACATTTGATACATCCGAAGCACAACTTTCTAAAGAATATTCAAACATTGGAGCAAACAAAATTTCCAATTCTTGATGATTAAGTACAATGATGGTGCGGTGATGGATCATTATATTTTAGACGGTGAGAAACGGGTCCTAAGTCAGGTTACTTAGAAGCCATAGTCATTGTACTGTATAGAAAAATAGAAGGGGCAAGAAAGAAAAACATGGATCCCAAGTGTAATCGGGTTCGGATGTTAGAAACATAAAGATGTAGTGTCAATTATCTTCTTGACACCGAACATGCAATTTTGATGATTTCCTTTCACCTTTCGGGGATGGATGTAGAGGTTTCACACTTGTTATGGTGGAACTACTTAGTATCTTTCTGTAGGAGTCCACCTAAGACCAACGATGTTGAAAACTCTACCGTTGGAATCCATCTAAGGTTAGATCTAGGGGATGTTGAAACTTCTTTTGGGAAGAGTCTCGTCTATATTGATCCACCTATTAGGTTTACGAAATTTTACGCTCGAGATCAACGGGTTTATTTCTAACTGTTTGTTGATTAATCTTAGGTTTTGGTTTGCTACTACAAGCAGTGTTATGCAACACACTAGAAGGCATCACACTAGGTCGTGAACCTAGAAGGCATCATAGTCCTTTGTATCATATGAATTTTGAATTTTGATGCTCGGTTTAGACATTGTTTTTGAACTAATCCTACACTGGCCAGATGCAACTACTTGTTGAGGTTTAACAGAAACAGATTTAATAGAAACAAGTTTAACAGAAATAGAAGCATTTTTCTTAGGCCAAGAATGTGGAGTGACTGGATCTGACAAATGATTATTCTCAACAACTTGGGAGGCAAACCATGGTTTTGAAGATTTTGATCGTTCAGATTTAAACGCAGTTGGTTGTCTAACTACAGATTGGTTTCTGATAGGTTGAAGAGACGATTTCCCCAAGATTGTTGGTTTTGAAAACTTAGTATCCACACTCTTTCCAGTTAATCTTCTCAATTTGTTTTGTAAAGCAACATGTGCAATCCCCTTTGCTTGAATTTGAGCCTTTAAATGCTCATTTTATTTTACTAATGTATCCACACGATTACTTTGTTCATTCAAAGATTTACCATTTTGCTCGAGTTTAAAATTTTGTTTTGTATTTTAAGTTCAAGAGATGCAATGAGCCTCAAGTTTTGAAAAATCTTTTGAAACCGAGCAATGGTCTTTGAGAAGAGTGTTTTCGATTCAAGAGTTTGATTTGACGTTTCAATTGAATTGTTAACAAGTAAGGGATCGATATGAGATAGTTGTGCGGACATTGTGCAACACATTTCTCAACCAAAATTTGAATCTCGTAAAAATTGAACGCTTAGTCTCCTTAGAAATTAAATTTTACTCAAATTTTCCGCCAATTTTTTATTTTATTTTTGAATACTTGTGTTGTTGATGGATCTTTGTAGTCGAATGAAACTAGATGTTTGTTGATGAAGAACACTTAGGCGTAGAAACCGACAGGCGTGAGCGGATGCTTAGGGGTAGACAAGTACCTTACTGGCGTAGAAAGAAGCTTACGCGTAGAAAGAAGCTTACGCGTAGAAACTAGCTTACGCGTAGAAACCAGCTTAGGCGTAAACCAAAGGCTTAATAGTAAGAACCTTATGCGTAAGATTTCCTTATGCGTAGAAAATGCTTATGCGTAAGATGTTTACTCGTAAGCTTATATGCTTAGGCGTAAAACTAGGGTTTTACCCAAAAATCCTTTACACTTATACCAGTGTAAAAGATATCCAAAGTCGAAGTGTTTTCAAGCTTATCCAAGCAAGAAAACACTGAGTAAACCAATAGCACTGAAGATCAAACATTGAGAAGCTTATGCGTAAGTTTAGGGTTTTGCTTACGAGTAGAAAGTACCAAAAATCACCAAAAAACTGATTTTATGCCCAAAAGTGTTTAGAAACTTGATTTTTATGATGAAATAGCTTCAATATCACCAAAATAACAAGAAAGTTTAAAACTTGATGATCCAAAACTCTTTTTCACCTTACGCGTAGAAAGAAGTACACGAATGAAATCAAGCTTAAAAATGAATCTACACGCGTAAAGTTTCAAACTTGATGCAAAAAACTTAAACTTTAACACAAAATGAACCTTAAAGTACAAGAATCTTGAGTTTTTAAGTGAAAAATGAAAGCTTTTTGCGTACGAAAGATGAAAAACGTGAAACCTTACGTTTAGACAAGAAAACTTCAAAAACAAACCGTTTCACCCAACTAGATGGCGATTGATACCACTGTTAGGTTCTCATATTTGTAACACAAGCATCCGTAGAAGAAATAAGATAAAGGAGTGATCGGTTGAATAAATACTAACACACACACGTATGAATATGATAAGAGTTAGGCGTAGGAAATGAAAGTAAATGAACAACCAACCATCTAAGGATGATTTACATGAGGTATTTATAGGAGGGAACTAGGGCAACACACCAAGTTCCCATCTTTTCCTTATTGGGCTTAGCATAGGCTCATGGGCTTTCTACATAAGTCTAGCATTGATTACTAATATAAAAGCCATAATTAAGCTAACTATTACATATTTATTACTAGCACTTGAATTCTAGTTTAAAAGTGATTCCAACAGAATCTTTCATGGGAAAATTTTACTACGTATAAGTCAAACGATGCATACCCACTGTAGGATTGTTGAATGATGAGTTTTATTAGTCAATTCGTTAAGTGATAGCAATATAATATTGCAAGTTGGTTGATTCTTGTTCAATAAATTAATTCAAGAAGTATGTATCACGTGCCTGTATGTGTCATGCACTTTTGCTATTAATGAATCCATGAGTATTTTATAAGAGCTCTAGGTGTGACAATTTCATGGCTCGCAGTCGTTTTAGGTGGAGGCTCGCCGTCACACCGACTCCCTCACCGTGGCTCGCCGTCGTGTGGTTCTTCGCCACTACGAAGAGCTGAAAACTCTGACACACCACAAACTATCCGTTTTATAACGGATAATTTTTGCCATTTTTTTTTCTTTTCTAAAAAAAATCTTTATACCACCTATAAATAATTAAATACTAAATCATTTCAATCAAAATAAACACACGTTTACACACTATAAAGTCTACGATATAAACATGAGTGAATCATCTTTTCCGTGAAAGTGACATTGAAGAGTTAGCGGACCTAGAAATGTTTATTCAAGAGTTTGAGGAAGAGCAATCGTTGCAAGAACAAGAAGCCGGTCCTTCAAGCCGGTCGACACGTCCCTAGAACGTGAAGTTCTTTGAAGCAAGTCTACTTGTCGACTATTTTGGTGACAACCCAAAATATACGGATGAAAATTTTGGTGTCGCTTTCGTATGAGCCGTAGACTATTTTTACAAATAGTACAAGGTTGTATTGTATTTTTATTTTTAATGAAATGAATTTAGTTTATTAGGAAATTTGAATAAAAAAAATAAAGTTGTAGTGGTGGGTCCCAAATAAAGAGGTTGAGGTATGAGTGAGTGGGGGTTAGTTGTGGAGGTTTGTTATGATGATGTGGCGCTGACGTGGCGGTGATGAAGAGATAAACCATCTTCACCACACCTAGAGCTCTAAGATTACATGAATATGTGGTAAAAGTTAAATCAGATTGCATCATGCTTTATAAGGACACGTGTTGTCTTTGTGATTAATAAATCTACTAGGTTTATGACTTTCGAATGTTAATTTTATGGGATGTGTTATAGGAACCCTCCTTATATTGTCATATTATAGGGGTTTGGTCAAACCGTACAACTCACGATGCATACCGTATAATTCGTCAATGCGTCCAATTATTGCAAACCTTCCCTATGAGAGGGTGTGGATAACTTGCCCCTAATTTTATATTTTTCTATGCATACTGTTGTATTGGGAAGAATTAAAGAATGCATGAAATCAAAATCTATTAATATGGAATTTGATACATATTGTTGTATTATGATAAAATGCTTTATATGGTTCCAATCTTCTGTGTATGTTAAAATTCTACATCAGATCAGTGGTTAAAGAAGTACATTAATAATTTAATTTCTGTATTTCTTGAATCTGTGAAGTGGCAACTCATATGTTAATATAGATAACTAGTTCAACGAATAGTTGTGTAAATTGACA